>CACRXK020002503.1:0-42800 GCA_902702795.2 Paramuricea clavata | reverse complement strand
AGAGAGGTGTCTATATTATAGAGATGTGCGCAGTAGAGAGGTGTCCGTATTAGAGAGGTGTCCGTATTAGAGAGGTGTTCGTATTAGAGAGGTGTGCGTATTAGAGAGGTGTGCGTATTAGAGAGGTGTCCGTATTAGAGAGGTGTGTGTATTAGAGAGGTGTGCGTATTAGAGAGGTGTGCGTATTAGATAGGTGTGCGTATTAGAGAGGTGTCCGTATTAGAGAGGTGTGTGTATTAGAGAGGTGTGTGTATTAGAGAGGTGTGCGTATTAGAGAGGTGTGCGTATTAGAGAGGGGTGCGTATTAGAGAGGTGTGCGTATTAGAGAGGTGTGCGTATTAGGGAGGTGTGCTTATTAGAGAGTTGTGTGTATTAGAGAGGTATGCGTATTAGAGAGGTGTCCGTGTTAGAGAAGTGTGCGTGTTAGACAGGTGTCTCTATTACAACGGTATCCATATTAAAGACGTTTTTATATTAGAGAAGGGACCGTATATGACGTGTCCCTGTCAAAGACATTTCTATATTAGAGAGGTGTCCGTGTTGGAAAGGTGTCGGCATTGGAGATGTGTCCACATTAGAGACGGCTCTATATTAGAGAGATGTGCGTATTAGAGGGGTGTACATATTATTAGGAAGATGTCTGTATTCGAGAGGTGTCCACATTAGGGAAGTATTAGAGAAGTGCGTGTATATTATAGCAAATTTATTATATATCCACAATGCGAAATATTAAAAGTGAACATAGTGTCAACAATGCAAAAATCAAGCGGCCTAATTAATGTTACCAACTTATATTACGTCGCCATAAATTGGTTATTTCATATATAACCAATGGTATTTGATCCGAATCAATAAACGTACGTAAAAATGGTTATTACCTAAAGTAATCACCTAAAATCTCGAAACAAAAAGTGGTTCTTTGAAATATGTTCCAAAAATTGTTCAACCTTATTCCTGGTGCTGTTAAAATAATGTGATTTCTGTTGTATGTAGTTATGTGAAATATTAATTTAGTTAGTCAAATTAGCCACCTTTTATGAACTAGTAAAAACACGAGCAGGAGTGCTTTGTCAGATATACTCATATAAAACACGAGAGCGCAGCTCGTGTGTTTTATATCTGGTAAAGCACGGACTGTGGGCGTTCTAAATGGCTGAAAAACCGACACATCTAAAGAGTTCATTGGTGAAGTAATTATAAAAATAAACGTTGTCTAAGCCGAGAAAATCAAGGCTAAAGTTTATGTAATTGAACATGATTTTTTATCACATATAAAACCAATTTTTCTGTGTTGGTGTTGTGTACTCAGGTGAATAATATGTTTGCGATGTTACTCTGAGTGCATATCCACACCGGGCGAGCTTGAAAAAGTATGCCCGGCCACGGTGCGATTCGAACCTACGACCTTTGGAACCTACGACCTTTGATTCGAACCTACGACCTTTGAAAAATTCATATTACTAGAACACATTGGTATTGAAGGAACTAGATACTGTTTCGAAATATCACTTACTCGAACCGTCCTGACCGCGTAGCTCAGTTGGAAGAGCATTGGGCTAGTATTCCAAAGGTCGTAGGTTCGATTCCCACCGTGTCCGGGCATATTTTTCAAGCTCGCCCGGTGTGGATATGCACTCAGAGTAACATCGCAAACACATATAAAACCACTGACACGGCAATGAGACGACATCAGCTACACCACTGACACGACATCAGCTATGCTGTAATAATATTATCGTGTTACTGTTTCAATCCTATTATTATTATTATTAATAATTTATTATTTATAAACGTCGCAATATTATCACTGAATTATGGCTTTTTCAAATTTCAAAATATATCAATTACGTCATTCAGAAACGGTTTCTTATTGCTATTTCCTACTGACTAGTGTTTAGCATTGATCAGCTGGTTGATTGCATTGTATACTCACATACAGACCAAACAGTACAGACTGGCGATTGCTAGCATGCAGATGTATATGTTATACGATTGCTACAGAAACGCCGGTCCCCAGAAGCTGTTATTGCCAGCGTTATAGGAAATTTTGTTTATTAAGCTTGAGCAGTTTATTTGCTTCCATTTTTGTTGAACCAAACGCAAAAATAGATGCTTGACACATGTGCATTTCACAGAATATTTTTGCAGTTATTATTGACTGTTTAACCCTTAGTATTCTCCGATGTGATAGTCATCTGCTATCACCATCACAATAGTTACCAGCACAACATCAGCATCCTCCAACCGTCAACCTGCCTAGACAAGTATCATTTATTTGTTTTATGGTGCTAGTGGTGAGTAGAGTGTTCCAGTTAAACTTTCCTTATACCCGCAGCTTTTATGAAGTAGCGAACCAAATGTTTTGGTTATTTTAAATAATAAAATAAACCATAATCTACATGAAGCAGCTAAATAAAAACATATTTGGCGCTATAGGAGCCATACTTGTCCAGGCCTGGGAATATTTGCCTGAGGGAGTATTTGGGCCGCCTTATACATTAGCATAGAAACCGCGGGATACACCAGTGGACATGCAGATATTAAAAACCAACACAACCACATATTGCGTTTGAAATTTTTTATTTCAAACTTGTGCTGTGAATTTAGGAATGTTTGGCCTCAAAGAACATGTCCATGTGTGAACTGTTGAGTTGATAAAAGTTATTATCCTCTATAGCATAATATTTGCTTTCTTGATAACCAGCAAATTCTAATATATACCGCGATAACTCGAGCACCATTATTTTGAAATATGAGCACAGGCATGTTCGTCGGCGCGAATTAACCAATCACCACCTGTGGAATTTCGTGGTCTGATTTGTTTGGGGAATAACATTCCCCATTTTCATGTCCAGTAATAAACCGGTACTTATATAAACTCTGTATGCAAAGGAAAATATTGTCATTTCTGGTCGGTCTGCGCATTTGCGCACTTGGTAGATCAAATAATTTATAAACGTGAAGGACAAGAAACGTCAAGCGTGAAGGACAAGAAACGAACAGTACTGATTGACATAACAGTGGTCGGAAATTTGGTATACTCAAGTGTTAAATTAGTCCTGAACAATTGGTTCAGATTCCTTAAAGTATCGTTGAGAATCAAGTTGGTGCGAGCACACGCAAGCTCGAACTTGGTCCGCTACAAAAGGAATAGACGAGTAGTATCTATACTGTAATATTGTTGCTAAACACAAGATTGTATGCATATCTATGCTTAAATCTTACTGTTACAAAGTCAAAAAATAAGATTCCTGTATACTGGAAAAGTTGGCTGGTATCAGACACAGGCTGATCCGTTGGTATAAAGTGATCCGCTGGTATAACGCACGCAAACTCTAGAACACTGCTGCTACGTGAATCTCATTGCTACAAAGTGAAAGGATTTCTCAATACTGGCACACACGCATTAATCTGCCATCATTGGATTGCTATTTCTCAAGATCGCCTGGCAGTATCATTTAATCGAGCTTCTATCCTACGCTATTGAAGAGCTGTGTTTCAACAATAATCGACCTACAACAGACATTAAACTGACATAACGTGTCATCAACGGCGTTTCCATCAGCTATCTTCTAGAAACAACAAGAGCGTAGATACGTTTACTTTATGTCTACTAGAAACTCAGTCCGCATGGGCCTCGGGCGAGTTGCGGTTATAGCCACAATATTATTCTACATTTTTGCACGTTCCAATGCCTGTCCGAGCCGAAGAAGATCGCCGTCGTGCTATGCAAGGGATTGCACTTACAACGGCTGGGGTGGATGGAGTTCTTGTACTACACAATGCGGATACGTTGGTATCAAGACACGGACAAGGACTATCAGAAGCTCCGCGTCGTGCGGTGGAAGGTGTTCTAATATATTGAGGGATCAAGCCTCCTGTCCAAATACATGCTGCCCTATAGATTGTCGCTATTCGTGGCTCAGTTGGTCCGCTTGCGGTGTAACGTGTGGTTACGGCACTCGTTCGCGTTCCATGAGGATTATTTCAAGTGAGAAATGCGGTGGAAGACGCTGCCCGACTACGAGAACGCAGACTAGCAAATGTGGGAACGGACGGTAGGCGTGTACTATGTTTATGTTTATTACTTCATGATCATTACCATAGTTTCTGCAGCAGGGTGCCCGGGGAATGCAGATCTTACAGCTGTATTGCAAATAAGCTATTAAGGATATGCCCCTAACCCTTCCCTCCCCATCCGCCGTAACGACCAAAACTCAAACTCCATTCAAGGTCGTAAGGTGAGGAGAGCCGCGTTTCAAATTTGCATACATACCATGATCAACAAGGAAAATGAAAGTTCAAAGTTTTGTTTAAATCTAATGGTTAGAATATTTAAAACAACTTTATTTCTGCTGGATATAGATTATAGTTCTATTATAGGGTGTCAATTTTGTCTAGATTGTTCTCTCTGGAGGTTAAGTAAGACAGAACTGGAAAAAGGGTATTTTAATCGTTCCTCGGATTACGAATTTGCCTTTTGCTAGTATTCCTCAAAGTGCGTAAAAACAATGGAAAATTTGACCGTACATTGCGCCATTATGTATGCGAAAAACATTGACGTATACGTGACTCGGCATTTCTGTTCCATGTCTCAAATGACAGATAAGAAAGCAGGATATAATGTTTCCCGAAGTGTGAAAAAATTGAAAGTGTGAAAAATAGAAAATCCCACTTTTTCCGTGTCTGAAGTAAGGATCACCCCTTATTGGTGTAGGAATCTCCGTATCTAAAACTCGACTAACTTTTATTATATATACACTGTCTGGTTAGTGATTACCACCTCTATCGTGTTCTGAACTGTTCTTTCTAGATCTAGAGTCCAGCAAGGGCCATGAAAACCAAAATTAAAATGAAATTGCAAAGTTTGGTTAGGATAATATGGCCTTGTTCGCACATTTTATATACTTTTATATTGCGGAAGCCATTGTTTGCAGGGTAGGTAAATATTCACTTCCGCAATATATAATAACATATAAAATGTGCAAATTTTGCGAGGCCATATCATCTTTATTTTGTAATATTTTACCACCGAACTTTGCAATTTTACTAATTCTCATGTGCTCTTTTCGGCTGTGGTGTTGCATTTCCAGTTCTTTGCTCAAAATATGTTTAGCGATTCGAAACCCTATCGCAGAGATCAAAGCATATTTATAGGTACTAGTTTCTGTGACATTAATATCCCGTGGTGAAGCAAAATTTTCTATGTTGCTAAAACCGAGCTTAGAATTCCTTGGTTTGGAGGAAACAAACTTTGGCTGGCGTAATTAATGTTCTGTTGATTATTCGCACGACTTTTTAAAATCCATTATATACCCAATTATATGGTATTGGTTTTGAGATGGAAATTTGAAAACTCTGAGCGTTTGGATTGGGAATAAAGTATTTATGCGTGCATGTACTTGAAAACTGTTGTCTTTGGTTCTGAATTCTGATCTTCAATCAATTCCCAATCAACATGAGAGATGGATTATAACACTAAAGACCGATTATTATTGGTGTCGAAGTTTCCGTGTTAAAATGATGAATTCATGAATGGAAACCTTTTTCAAAGAGACAATTTTAATTCCAAATTTTTGCGTCAATGTTCCGTGATGCCATAAGCTTGTTTCAACTCGACCTCTAGTAAGTTTGATGCTGAGCAGTCAGCACAGTGTTTAATCAGCATAAAACATGTGAACCAGATCAATATATAATAATAATAATAATAATAATAATAATAATAATAATAATAAGCTTTTTAAAAAATCATACTCGCAAGCATAATAAAGCGCCGTGCGAGAACGCAACAAAAGACGTTTAAGGAGACAAAGGAGAGTTAGATATGCATGGGATCGGGCCGATCGGCGAACCGACTGAAGTCCCAACAGGGCAAACCCCACACATAAATCACAACTAGAAATTTACACCACGAAAACATAAAATTTCAATAAAGGTTCTCTAATACCACTGAACAGACATCCCAGTCTCTTCCTGCTCAGGTTGACTGGACATTTCAACTTAGAAACAAATTAATTTAATATGCGCTAATACTAACCCTAATTCTAATGGTCACCTTGTATATCATAATATCCTCTTATCTTTTGGTACATATTATAATAGCTTATTATCCTATAAAATGCAAATATTAACACAGGACTTGGGGTGGTAATCTTCGAATAGTTCCATTATCACAGGAGTGTCTAGGATTCACTACAGCAAAAACCTATTAATCTGTTTTTGAAAATATAATCTTCTACGTAATGCAATTTATTATATAAACATAAGTGTTATATAGAGTTTTTGGCCACTGAGAAAAATCGTATTTAAACACACGTAAAAAATGCGATATTTTTACGTGTGAAAATATAATTTGTTGTAAAACGCATTGCCAGGACGTTTTATTGTTTTTCACTGAATTTTGTTTATATAATAAACAGAAAAATACATTGGTGCTTGGAAATACCAGATTTATTTCTCGTGTTGAACATGATATCTCACTCGTTCGCTGCGCTCACTCGTGAGATATCATGTTCAACACTCGAAATAAATCTGGTATTTCCGCGCACCCCCATGTATTATTCTCTATATATTGTGTGTAATATTTCAAGTATTGCTCTTGAAACTGAAGGACGCATGCATGCGCATGCCCTTGGCCTTAGGCTCAAAGACAAGGGCACAATGAAGGTGAAAATCTCACATTGGCCTCTGGAAGTTTCTAATTACCACATGGCAACAAAAAACATTTAGTTCGCGTCTATATGTAATATATAGCGCTCTTCATACGTGTACATATCATTCTCACATTGCCTCAGCTTAGGTACCTTGAACATTATTCTAAACTCGCAGATATATATTCTCGCTATACAGTAGGCACCTTGTTGTCTGAAAAGAAACATGAATGCTGTTGACTTTTTTGGATCTTATTTCATTTCTGAAGTGTTGACGTATGTACTGTAGCAGGCTTGCGCAGTCATGGCCAAAAGTAATGCGTATTATTGCCAAAGCTTGAATTTCTAGACATATGCAGAGTTCCAAGAAACCTTGTTCATTTTCTATGAATCTTATCAGACTTGGCGGTGAATTGTGTGAGACTTGTATGGGCATAGCCCAATATAATGCAGCGTGATCTAATGTCAACAGGGGCTGAAATTGCAGTATCCAATATCCACGGGATGCTAAAATTTGGTTTTGGATACCAAACTGTGAATGTCTTGTATCCTGACGGGATACTACAAATCTCAAGCAACAGGATAGTATATTAAATGTTTCTGGTGGTCTCCCAAAATTTCACCATCAATATGAGTCTGCCACGTTGAATATAACCAGCCTTTGATTTCTACATTTGAGACCAGAAGTTTCCAAAAGGCTCATGCGCATCAATCATGGGGAATTAATTCATCAGAGACATGTACCGTAAACCTATTTCACTGTTTGGATGTGTCAGGAATGGCAAACTTACGGTAACCTGTATCCACATGTGGGACACCGGATTCTCGTAGCGGATACTAAAATTGCTATCCCAGTAAGATACTGAAAGAAAAATGAATTGAACATTCTTGTTTTATTCCATTTCTAAATTTTTCATGCTTGTCTAAGACTTGTTTTTCAACGCTCCTACAGCAAGTTCCGATTAGAAACCTGATTTACCATCAGTCGTTCTTATCTTACTCCATTTCTGAAATATTGACTTGGCGGTGAATTGTGTCAGCCTTGTACAGGCATGGTCCAATAACCTAACGACTCATACTTTTATTCATCTTTTTTTAACTCCATTGCTAAATTTCTAACTTTCTCATACTTGTCTGAGACAGTGTTTTTCAAGCCTCGTATATAGAAAGTTCCAATTATAGAAACCTGATTCACTTTTTTTTCTGTCGATCTTATCTTATTAAATTTCCGAAGTATATCGACTTTGCGGTGACTTGTACAGGCATGGTCCAATGTGGTACAGCATAAACTGATGCCTTTACTCATCTTCTCTTATTCCATTTCTATATTTTTCATGCTTGTTTGAGACAGCGTCCAATTATATAAATCTAATTTACTTTCTGTCGATATCTTATCCTATTTCATTTCTGACATATTGACTTGACGATGAATTGTGTCAGACTTGTACAGGCATGGTTTTAATACATTACAGCATAATCTAGTGGACATATCATCTTGTATTTCTAAATTTATCATGCTTGTCCGAGACAGTGTACAGACATGGTCAATTTTCATGGCTCGTAGGAAGTTCCAATTATAGGGACCTGATTAACTTTCAACGGATCTCATCTTATCTCACTTCTGAGGTGTTGGCATTAGTGGCGAAAGATTTAGGTTAGCACTAGTTTCCATCTGTGAAATTGACGTGACGTCATTTCCGGAAGATGGAAGAGGTGTTAAATGGCTATGTAACTAACCCAAACCCTACCCCTACTCTAACTCCTAACCCTAACCCTAAACGCAACCTCAACTCTAACCCTAACCCTAACCAAATTAATAAAAAATCCAGAAAGAAACAACTTTAGAAATTGATCAAATTACGTAATGTCAGTTTGGTAGATGGCCAAAGATTCTGGCAGGCCTGGACGATGTATTTCTCTTCCTGGCAGTAAAATCCCAAAATAAAAATTTCTTGTGTAAGTCAAATATAAAACGTCCTGCACATGTAGATTTCAGAGAACGTACGCATGGTGGCGCACATTAATTCTATCTCGGCACAAGACCGTCCTAGATTTTGAAAACGCTTTTGTAAACAAGTATATATATTATATGGCATTGCAGTATATTTGTCAAAACTTAATCCAAAAGCGATTAGGTGACCTCAAAGAATGGCTTCAAAATTATGTAATGTAAGCAAAATTTATGATAGCAATAAAATGTGAGTTCAAAATACCAACAAGAACTAAAATATCTTAGTTATAGCTAATGCGCAAATTTTAATACAAGTAAGGTATTAAATTTGTTTTATTTTAATGTTTGGTCAAAAATACAATGACGTAAGGGTGAAATTTCTGGTCATTAAAAGCTTCCAGGAACTCGATTCACCTGTTTATGTTTGAGGCTTGCCCAGGCTTGCCCAATCTCGAAATTATTCACATTGTCATGTAGCAAGGTCACAAGGTTACGAGCCAAGGGTATAGCTATAAATAGAATTTAGCATTCACAGCACTTTTATTATAACCTTGAATGTTCTACATTTCAATGAAATATTGTTATAATGTAAGTCTGTGAAGTCTGTGAAGATATGTTGGTTTCCTGGAAGCCCTGCAAACTTCAAAGCCCGCACAAAATATATAGAAGACTTTTGTTTAATGTTTAATGTTGAACTGTATCTCACCGTGCGCAAATCCTTTGTCTCAACTTCATTAAATATTATCGTGGCTGCACTTTCATTTTGGCTATCCCTGTTGGATGTTTATCTAATTATACTGTATACGAAAATACAATGAGCCCAATCACCTTGACCGTGCACAAATTAGCATAATCTGAGACAAAAACATAACGCAATGAGTTCTGTTTAGTTTCAGACCATCATATCTCGATAGACTATGAATCAAACGCTCTGACAATGGACGATTTGCGATTTAGAAAAATTTTTAATCTGGGAATAACAAAGGATATTTTCGGAAAGAGGTTATCAAAATTAGAAAAACTGCAAAGTTTGGTTGCGAAATGTTGTAAAATACGGAAAATATAGCCCTGCGAAGTTGGCAAATTTGTATACATTTCTATTACGTGCGGAAATTGGTAACTAATTTAGTTACCAATTCACGCACGTAATACAAAACTTTGAAGGGCTATATTTTCCGTATTTTACAACATTTCGCAACCAAACTTTGTAATATTACTAATTCCAAGACGCTCTTTCTAGCTGTGGTGATATATTTCGTTGTTCTTACTTAGATTAAAATTTAGTCTAAAGCGCAAGTCGTCCATTAACTAAAAATCATAGTTAAGGTAGCATTATCAAGTTATTCACCTACGTTTTTGCTGATTTTTAAACCAATGTAGCCGGTTGTTTTGTAAGCCGATTAGATTATTTGAGGTATTACACTATCATTTGCATGGGGCTTCGCCGCCTTTGTCGATGCAAGCAATAAAGCGCATTCAGCTGTTGTCTATGTATTTGGTTTATGTCCAACACAAACTGGAATATAATGCTTCACCACTTAAAAGGTTAACTATACCCCCAGGAGATACAGACTGCCCACCATCTTGTTAGCTAGACTTATGCATACGATTAAGAGCGCTTTAGAATCACAATTAGACATACAAACAGAATAACATATTGGCTGGTAGTGAACCTGTGTTATGTTGGATACACAACCGATTTTAGGTATAACCTAGTTTAATCATAAGCATCGAAGTATTTTTTGCGGATATCATGTCTGGATGACTAGAAGATTACTTTTCCACGGTTTGGAATAAACAAGATATGCATGCACAAACATAAAACGCAGCTTAAATTTAACCCAGGGTTTGCACCAGTCAATGATCGCATCATATTGCTTAAATCAAACAACATAATTTTTTTGCGGGGGGGGAGACTCGCGTACTGCAATAATTGAGCCCTGGTCGCAGGGTGCCTCTAATCCCCCAGGCATATATATCATAAATCACTCTACATTTAGCAATTTTGTTTAAATGAAAGTTTATATTACCCTTCAGTCGTTGTTTACTTTTCATCAAACTAATAAGCCGACACGTCGTTTACACTTCGCATCAATATGTCTGGTTAAATTATGTTAATGGTTTTATACTATTGGTTTAAGGATTTTATGGAGAACGCGTGCCGACGTTTATTGCAGAAGTTTTTAATGTATTTAAAATTAGCCTCATATAGTTATTAGTTTATTGTTTAAAGGGATACGGCAATATATTTTTTATTATTTCATTTTAAAGAACCTTTTAAAATTATATGTAAATCTTCTGTACTGATTTTGCATAACTTTATTATTTCTTGAAGTATTTTGACTTAAAATAATTTGCTATCCTCCATCTTGGATTAATTTTTATCTCATTATCGGTGATTTTAGTGACGTCATAAGCAGGGTTAGCCATATAAAACTACATCTAAATGACCAAATCACATTAGGTCTTGTTTGAAAAGTCGTCAGACAGTTTTTTATTTAATAGTTACTGAAGTATATGATTTTGGGCTCACAATAACCAATTGCTCTATGGATAAAATTCTTGCGTGACCCTGCTTATGATGTCACATGCATATCCGCCAAAATCCAAGATGGCGGAAAACTCGCTGATTTGTGATTTTTTCTGTTCAAATATCTCAAGAAATAATAAAGTTACGCAAAATCGGTAAAAGAGATTTACATATAATTTTAAAAGTTCTTCCAAATGAAATAATAAAAAAATGTATTCCTTTAAGTACAGTTTGGTAATCTTGACCAGTGAACTCTAAGAGAACTGGAACGATAACTTGGCCGCCATCTTTGAAGCCACTCATGATGGCCGCCATGTAGGTATGGAGTGGAAAATACGCCGCCTAAAAGATGTCTGTTTTCGACCACTAAATAGCTGTATTTCAACAAGGAAAAAAGCTAAAAACTTTCAACTATACCTGAAATTTAATACAAAACATGTTTCCAGAACGTAGAGCAGTTATAAAGTTCTTTTTTCAGGAGTCAAAGTGCGATGTTTTTTTCGGCACGTTCAAACTTTTGTAATATTTTGAATATCAAGCTGTTACCCAGGAAGTTTTTGCTGTTAGTGGATGTAAAATACCTAGAACTGTCCAGGAAACCAGGTTTGAATCTTTAAAATTGAAGACTTTCGATAAAAAAGTGCTTTTTCTTGCTGATTTTCGCTCAAAAACAAACTTTTGACTGAATTTCCCGCTCCTCGAAACTCTCCCCAGTCCTTTTGAAAGTTAATTTATTGCTCGCTGAGCTTGCGAGAAGCGCCATCTTGGCTTCGGGCAAGTATGGGCATGTTTACCTGCAGTTAGCGTTCCATATTACAGTTCACTGATCTTGATAGGATAGCCGCAGGTTGGATTCCTGGCAGAGGGCGTATACAGGATATCCCCCAAAACCCAAAACTATTGAAATAACGTATATTGTTTTTGCCGTAAACAACATTTGCCTATGTCACGAGTACGTTTTGGTTTGCATAAAAATCAGGTTTTTCTCGAAAATTAAAGGGGCAGTATGATCAAAATTTTTATTTTCTTAAACAAAAATGCTCGTAAAACTGTATAATAACTTGTTTTGAAGATTTTTGTTCCCATGCTTAGTTCTTGAGATATTTCATTTTGTTTGTAACCATTTACTCAATTACATATATAATGAGATATCAGTAATTGTTGTGTATCTTTGCTATTTTTATCAAAATATTTGGAAAGATGCGGCGCGTTTGTTAATTTAACCTGCATCATTAAGCATACTGTGTTTTTTAACAAATCGCAAAAGATACACAACAATTACTGATATCTCATTATATATGTAATTGAGTAAATGACGTCAGATGGTTACAAACAAGAACTAAGCATGAGAACAAAAATCTTCAACACAAGTTATTATACAGTTTTAAGAGCATTTTCGTTTAAGCTTTGGTTTAAGAGAATAAAAATTTTGATCATACTGCCCCTTTAAAAAATGAGTTTGGCAATTATTCTATAAGAGGCTGACGCTACATAGATGTCTGATCTTTTATATTTGTCTTCATGTAGATGTTGCCCTGTCAACTGTGTGGTGGGTGGCTGGGGTTCCTGGGGAACGTGCAACGCTGCGTGCGAGAGAAGTGGAACAAGGACTCGAACAAGGCCAGTCACCACGGGACAGTCCTGTGGTGGAACAGCGTGTCCAACTACAAGGAGTAGTAAGGCATGTTCAGGACCATGTTGTGCTCGCAACTGTGTGTTGTCGTCGTGGACGGCTTGGAGCAAGTGTTCATCAAGTAAGTTTTATTTCTGGGAGTGGCAGACACTTCGCGAAATATTGGTGGTGGTGGTGAGGATTAGGTTGTCAATGTATGACAATGTGTTTTAGCTTGAAATCCGCTTAGTTCATTAAACTCTTTTGCCTTGCATTTTATGCAATATATATATAGCTAAATATATAGGCTACCATTGCTTTCAGGGTTGAAAAATATTGTTACAGCTTTGTTATACAATTGACTTTAATGTTTGTTATTAAAATTTTATGTGTTGCGTAATTTTTCGCTAATTGTTCTATACGCTTGAAATAGAAAATTTTTTTAAAAATTTTATGCGTTGCTTTAATTAGTTCTGCACATGAAATAAATGGAAAATGGAACGTTGATCGGTAAACAGGGAGTGGTTATCTGTAAAATTTTGATATACTCCTTTTTTATCAAGAACTTGTACAATATAGAATGTGCATCAAATTGAATCACATTGTACCAGTTGGAGGATGTTGAACAACAAGTTGAATTGTTCGTCTGACTTAAGGGAGGGGATGAGTGGGGCAACTCCCTTTTGGTCGGTAAAAAATCGGGGTGGCAATCCTCCCCCCCCCCCCTTGAATGACCAAGGAAAGCCAGTGATCCAGAACACTTCCCAAAATCCGGCCTAGCTATCTGACACTTTTCCTTCGCCAGTAACGTTTTCTTTCAATAAAGAAGCTTATCTCTCAGAGTATTTTCCAGGTAGTTGTGCGCAGAACAGTGGAAGACAGACGAGATCAAGACGTGTTACAACGCAAGCTTCTTGTGGTGGCTCATGTACTCAATCAACATCAGGCAGTCAATCGTGTACGCCTATTCCTATCACATGTCAAGTAAGTTGCGATCTCGAACATCATAACCGATATCCATATCGATTTATTGGATACCGGTATATCGGCCCTAAATTCAAAATGACTGTATCGGGATTTTTATTGCCGATATAACCGATATTGTAGTATAATAAGTTATATTAGATAAGAAAGATATAAATAAATAAGAAATATTTTAAATTTACAAGATATTATGGCTTTCATTTATTGCACCCTTCCAGAGAGTACTCAACCTTGGCTATACAGCGGTTTTCGTGATTGAGACATCAGCTTCGGAGCACTTTATCTTGCCACTGATTACTTTTTAACTATTTTTTTTTATATATGTATTTGATTTTGCCCAATAATATTTATTTATGAACATGAAAATAGTAATATTAAGGAAGAAGAGGGCTAGGAGTCTATTTGAAACCATTTGGCTTTTTTGCGTAGACCCCTACAAATTATATGTAATTTTTTTTTAAAATTAATTAATTAAACCAGTTCAAAGTCAATATTAAAATAGCAAACGTTTGCTAATATATACAGTATATAATAATACTATTACAATTTGCTATTCATAGTAATCATAGAAATAAGCATGTTATGATTTGTTGGCTTTATAGTTACCTTTATATTGATCACATGATAATACTGGATAACTGGTGAAGTATATACACTGATCCAGTCCGACGCAGGACGCATCATTTGGAATTTGGATGCGCAGTGTTGGGGCCAGTTGTTCAAAGCTGGATTAGCGCTAATCCTGTATGGGTAAAATTTAACTTGCTGGAGCCGGTTGTTAAAAACCGATTAGCTTAACCCTGGGTTAACCTAAAATTCAAAGCAAACTTCCCGATAGCTTGTTTCTAAATTTGAAACCTTTTCTTCAGAAATCTTGTCTGGATCAAATGGAATTTTCTTCTCTAAAGTTTTGAAACAAATAGATGTGCAGAAATACAGAAACTAAAACAGCAGGTTAAATTTTAACCCAGGGTTAGCGCTGATCCAGCTTTCAACAACCAGCCCCTGCCCGTCCGTTGTTTCAAAACGTCAGAAAAGAAAACTTCTTGGTATACACAAGATTTCTGAAGAAATATTTGCAAATTTATATACAAGCTGTTGGGAAGTTCGCTTTGAATTGCAGGTTAACCAAGGGTTACGCTAGCCGGCTTTGAACAATCGGCCCCTGATTCATTTGCTTTTTCTAGACGAGTTCTTGGAGCCAATGGCAAGCGTGTGTCGCCACGAATGGCAAATGTGGCGCAGGTACAGAGACGCGCACGCGAAGAATAACACGTCAAAACTATTGCAGTCCAGCATGCCCAGTCACATCACAACGTCGTAGTTGTATCCACAGTTGTTGTCCTGTTGATTGCCAACTGAACAGTTGGAGCACGTGGTCTACTTGCTCTTCAACATGTGGACGGGGTATGGTAACATTGTTTGAGTGATTTATTGCTTTATAACATGTTTAGGGGGAAGGGCACTTTGCCCCGGGGTCCCAGGTCAAAAGCGGCCCCCCAAAACAAGATAGCTTAAATTAAACGAGAATATAAGTCCTGGCTACGTCAGTGGCGGATAATATGCAATAAAGTGTAATATATTGTAAAACATCGTTGCTCCCGTTTTACAACTCTGACGTCATAGTCCCCCCCCCCCCTGGGAAGATTTGGCCCCGCGCAACCTATAGGCGGACTCATGGATGAGCATTTATCACTATGTTGAGAAACATGATTGTTCAGCACCATCGTAACCGACAAAACCAGGATCACCAATAGACCCATTGCACTGAGGTCACAAATCCTAAGAGTGTCCTCCAGATGCTCCCTAACAATATCTGTTCGGGTACAACAACCACAGAGAGCTCAAAAATTAACCATTTTAAGACAAAATTATTATAAAGTTTTACAAAATTTGCTTTGTTTACAGAAGTTATATTATGCATAGATTGCTAATTTGTCCTCCAGATGCATCGTCACCGGCGCTGTGACGTCATGTGCAATGGGTCTATAGAATAGAAGGGTGTCCTGAAGAAATGCAATGGTATATTATTCCCCTGGTACATTACTTTCTTCCTGTAGTAACCGTGCTAGTCTAACCATAGTCTAATCCAGCATGTAGTATTTGCCATCTATCTTTTATAATGTAATCGCCGTTAAAGTTATTATAATAGTAATACAGTTCATATTCTTGGACATAAATATGTTTTTGGCCCTCCTCAGAACTCATTCCTCGCAACGCTCGAGCTAAAATGAGTCGGGCTAAAAACATATTTATACCTCGAACATCAACTCTACTGTTATATTTTATCCTTTAGGTAACTCGGATCGCACACGTACACGACGGCAACTTCCAAGCTGTGGTGGTCGGGCCTGTGGCAAGCTAAGCCAAAGAAAAGTATGTACACAATACATCAACCGAGACTGTCAAATGGGAGCATGGAGTTCATGGTCTGTTTGTGACAATGGCTGTGGCCAAGGGCGACAACGAAAAACTCGTAACATTACGCGACAACCTGTCTGTCGTGGAACGCAATGTGGAGCCGTTGAGGCATTTAAAGGGTGCACAGATTACAGGAATAACAGAGACTGTCAGGTAAGTCAAGGGCTGCGGTAAATGTCAGTGCATATGTCTTTCATCTCTGTAGTTTGGGTTTCATTTCTTCAATATATAGTCATCTGAATAAAATTTCGCCTTGTGAGAAGAGTGTTTCTGACTCTACCAAGCGCACAGTACGTTTTTCCCACATACTCTGATTATCTCCCTTTATAGTAACATATTTGACCAGGGGTATTGGTAGAGTCTGTCATTAAGGTTATTTCTACATATGCCTTTCGCCATTCACCTCCTAGCCTTAGATCAATAAGGGATCATTGAACTGTTTGTACCTCTGCAAAGAATAGTTTAGAACTGCTGAAGCTATCCAGTATAAAAAGATTTATATTATTCTGATACTGCAGAACACAACGGAAAATTCGTTGTCTCGAACGGAATTCGAACTTGCATCTTCGGGTACCTAAACTGCAAATTGTAATTGGCATCAAAGTTGTCAATTCAAAAAGACTCCAAAAAGTCTAAAATAGTACTGCTCGGATTATCATGAATATGAGCAATGGCACAGATCATTCTGTTGCTTTGCCACTTAAAACAGAAAGGAAGAAAAGTAAAGCAGAAATCATGTGCAAATTATTTTAATAAATTGGGTCCCAAATCACTCACTAATCTTTTCACGTGTGAAGGTAAGATGACAAACTAGAAACTTTGGAACATTTCAAGTAGACTTTGTTTACCGAAACCACGTACTAAAAATATTAAGAAGTTTTATGTATGACGGAGCATACAGTTTCTTTGTACATGCCCCTCGCGGAAATCAGCTTCGGTTGACGGGGTCAGAGTGTTTAGATACTATCCCAGTGAGACCTCTATATAGGTTTTTTATTGAGTTTTATATTATTCCAAAATTCCTGACCCATGGGCCATGTCCCACGACATTAATTATTGCGATCCTAATTATTTCAGGTTGGTCAGTGGTCATCGTGGGGTAACTGTGATCAAACATGTACAGTTGGGAACAAAATAAGGACCAGAGTGATCACGCGAAACCAACAGTGTCGAGGAAGAACGTGTCCTGCGCTCAAAGTATGACTAGAATAAAGGAATACCGAATGGTTTTCCGTGCAGGATTGCGTGATCCATGCACGAGGAATGTCACGAGACTTTCGGGAAAGCGTAAAAATACTCGAGCCGCAGGCGAGTGTAATTTTACGCTTTCCGAAAGTCGAGCAACATCCCAAGTGCATGGATCACGCTATCCTGCTTGGAAAACCATTTGGCAATTGTTTTATAAAATAACTACAGTGAAACAATGACATTTTGCGAGTCCCGCGAAAGCATTTTAATTCCTCGTGCAGGATAGCCTGATCCTGCACGGCTATTGACCAATCAAATTGCGTGTTTCACTGTAGTTATTATATAACGATGTTTTCTTAACGGATGTGTTCATTAGTCTGAATATGATTTAGATTAAATAAAAAAAATGCTATTTTAATTGTGTTTTGTTAATGAAAACACGATTTTAAAACACTCAATTGTCCAATTTTATTTTGTTCGCTAGGAGTCTGCGCAGTGTGGGTCACCAAACAATGGTTGTCAACATAAATGTACAAATGGTACTTGTTCCTGTAATGCTGGATATGATCTGTCTGGAAGCAAGCAATGCATTGCGAAGGATTGTGGGAAGCTTACGTTGACTTACTGCGCTTCAGGTGTGTGAATTGAGAAGGGTGTGATATTATTTAGAAGAGCATAACAGGGATTGAAGTTTTAATTATTTTTTATTCGCCCAAGGTGGCCAATAAATTTGACAATTGTAATTAATTTCTACCAAGTCGCTCTAAATCATAAAATGAAGTATTCTCTTTGTATATAGATAACATAAAAAAAAACAGTTGTCGCGAATTATATGCAAATCTAAAATAAAATCCATAGTTACTGAGATATTTTAGGCGTTTAGAATTACTTTATTACTTTTAAGTTTTTTCTCAGTCGCCACGAGGACTACCTTTTGCAAATATCTGGTCGCCAGATGAAAAATTTGGTCGCAACTGATGACCGCCAGCGGCGCTTATTTCAACCCATGTGGTATGCCATATTATACCATACTACTCCAATATGGTGAGGAATTAACGCCAGTTCGCTGTGCAAAAGATCTTGGAATAATAATGGACGAATGTCTTTCCTTTACCGATCATACCCAGAATCTTACATCTAAACTTATGGGATCATTGTGTCAGATCAGCCGAGTTCAACACTTATTCGATAAGAAAACGCTGATATCTATAATCAATTCTCTTGTGTTTAGTAAATTATATTATTGCTCGACTGTTTGGGCAGGTACTTTTAAAGAGAATGTAAGAAAATTACAACCGGTTCAAAATTTTGCTGCTAGAATAGTTTCTGGCAAGAGGAAATTTGACCATATTCATCCACAATTAAAGACCTTGGATGGTTATCAGTCCAGGACATGTTAGCTTATCGAGATGCTCAAATGGTATATAAAATCGGTACTGTACCGTTGTATTTAAAAAATTTTGTAAAGAGACGTTCTGACGTACACAATCGTAGCACTCGTAATAGCCACAATCTTGATATCCCAAAATGTAGAACAAGCTTTGCCCAGCGATCATTTGGATACAGAGCTATTAAATTGTGGAACAGTTTACCGAACAATGTTAGAGAGAGTACTTCATTGAACACTTTTAAACAGTCATTAAAGACCTGGCTCCTTAATGCCTAATTTTTACAACTAATACATAACTTTTTAAATTTTGTATCTAGACACGTATTATTCTTTCAATTTTATATCTATACTAAATATTGTAATTTATAAACTCATTACTTGTAAATTGTCACAATTGGCCAATTCAAATCATACTTGTTGAAATATTATCACGAAATGACTGAACTTATATATGACATTAATGTACCACAATCGTTTAAAACTGTCTGTGTTAAATGTCACTCATGTCGTCTTTTGTCGAGCCTTGTAGATAAAATGTATTGTAATTGATGTAAATGTTTAGTTTAAGGGATCCTGTGAATGGGGCAATAAGCCCTGTAGGTCACCAGTCATTTATGACAAAGCTAGTAAATAAAATAAACGGCTATATAACAAATACATGTAACAATCAGCCAATTCTCAAGGACAGTCACGAGACAGTGTCCATGTGCCCGACGGCATGGCATGTCTATTTTAATACCCTACTACACCATTTTTTACCATAAAAATTCACGTCTTATCATAACATAATTTACCATACCATGAAACACATGCTACAATATCATAATATAACATTCCCTACCATACCATACCATACCATACCATACCATACCATACCAGGTCATACCATACCATACCATACCAGGTCATACCATACAATAATATCTTATCATCTTATATATTAATTTCTAGGCACCCAGCTCGGAACAACATGCAAACATGCTAATGTATCCTGTCCCAACAATCAAACGAGGTATCCAGTTGCGTGTCCAATACTCTGCCCCAGTACTTACGCTCTAAAGGGCGTCAACAGTGTCACGTGTACAACGTATGGCACGTGGACGTCTACAGCGGCAACATACTGTCGAAGGATCAACGACCCACCAACTCAGGTATAGTGGTTACTGTCCTTATACCAGGGCTGGGGAAAATAGTTTTCTTCCCGGGAGCACTACCTGGACGCAAAATTTTCCTTCTGACCAACTGAGTATTTTTGTGCTAATTCTGTACATTAATATAGTGTCCTAGTTGAAGAGTTTTAAATTCAAAGAAATATGTTTGTCAATCTATATTATTTCGCATTACTTATATACAATATTCGTTTTGGTTGGCTGCTGTCCTACAAGTATTTCTTGACACCGCGTAGTTACAGTATGATAGCGGCCGACGTCATAGAACTATTTCCTTCAAATTTTCAATTTGCAAATCGTCAATCCAACACATTTCCTGCAGTTGTTTAACATTCCTAAAGCATATTGTGAAAAGTATAATTATGGAGAAAGATTGAATTAATTTTTCTTCTAAAACTTTCACCTTTTTCCATAATATTTGATTTAAATTATTAATAAAATTCAAGGATTATACAAAGGTATAAAATTTCGGCTTTTATTATGTTTTTGCTGTTTTACAGACGGGATTAAAGGATTGATACAACCACTTTTCGAATGTTCCACTAATAGCCCAAAAACTTATGGTTTTGTGTTGTTTTTTTTTATAGATTCTTCTGTCAGGTTCACACAGTATTCCAGAGAACAAACCTCGCAATACACGTATCGGAGTGCTGACATCGGTGGACCCGAACCCCCGGGATTCACACAAGTATACCTTGATATCCGGGGGAGAGGGAAAGTTTGCCATCATAGGGGATAAATTACACGCTACTGTTGCTCTGAACTACGAGACAATGAACAAACGGTGAGAGAAAGTGAATTATGTATTTCTTCTAGATTTATAGAAAACCCTATTGTCCCGAAATCGGTAAAGGAGTTTTCTCTTTACTACCAATACAATTACGTTATGTAGATACGCTTTAACAATCCGAAGCACAGATAATGGTAATCCCCCCTTGTTTATGGATAAAGTGATCACAGTCACCTTAACTGATGTAAATGAAAGACCAACATCTATTCAGGTAAGATGTCATAATGACTTTAACTGCAAGGCGAGTTCTTTTCGATCTGTCAATTGCCAGTTTTCAACCATTGACCTTGTCTCCATTTCGTTGTGATGGCCACGCCCAGGAAAATTTCGATAGTGGCCATTTTGACTACTAGGACCAGCATCCCTCGCGGGCATCAAGACTTGTGACGTCATTATGCATAAGGTCTATTATTTTAATTTTTGTTATCTCAATTTCTTGCAAGGTGCAAAAAAATTTCCTTCAAAGATAGTTTGTTAAAACTTTCCTGGCAGCGGTGCTGCTGGTGCTGCCATCCGTTTTGTTGCCAAGGCGTGGCCATAATTAGCCATTCCGAAGTTGATGAGTGGACTGGGGACGAGTGTTAAAAAGTGCCCAAATTAAGAAATGAACCAAATCACTAAAAAGACCACCTCAAAATTAGTAAGTACACAGAGTTTGAAGACGTTTACATGAATACCCTTCGAATAATAAGCTTTCGAAAATCGTGATATTTACTATGAAATGTATTGTAATCTTTGTTTTTGGGGACGCGCGTCCCAAAAGCAACCTTTTAATTAGCAATTTCACAATTTTCGAAAACTTGTTACTTGAAAGGTATTCATGTAAACGTCTTCAAACTTTGTATACTTACTAATTTTGAGGTGGTCTTTTTAGTGATTTGGTCATTTCTTAATATGGGCACTTTTTAACACTCGTCCCCAGTCCACTCATCAACTTCGGAATGGCTAATACGTGGCCCTCACAAATTCTGAAATATTTTGATAGGCTACTGAATGAGTAGTTTGCAGAAACCTGTAACTTATACGTACTTCAGTTTAAAGTGCATATGACATGAAATTTCTTATTTTCTTAAATGAAAGAACTCTTTAAGCTGTAGCGTAACTTATTTTTCAGTTTCTTGTTTTTATGGTTTGTTTCCGAGATATTTCAATTTGTTTGATACGTAAATGAGTGTGAATATGTCCGCTAATTTATGAAGTCACTTTCGTTGCAAGCTCTTCAAAATGGTTGAATATGACTGCTATCATCCAAGATGATAATTTCAAACTTCACTCACTGGTAAATGTGATGAAATACTGGAGAAAAACGTGAACTGATATCTACATTTTTTAGAGTTATTAGATTCATAACTAGTGTAAGTTAAGACTTATACCCTGGTCTGAGATTTTTTCCAAGTATCTATAAGCCTATTTTCCACTTCAATCGTAATGTACCGTAGCATTTTCTTTTGTGTCGGAGTCATTAGTTCTACTCTAGTGCTCGGGAAACAAAGAAATACACTACGATACGGTTCAAGTGGAAAACTGGCTACAGCTTATAACAAAAGCAACAATTGGGATACAGTTTTGCAACTATCACGTATAAATGTTATGTATAGGTTGTTATATTTAAGACCTTTTACTTCATATTTCAGTTGTCAAACCGTCAGATAGCGGAGAATGCAGACATTGACACGGTAGTGGGTGTGTTATCTACCACTGACCAAGACACTAGCCAATCACATACCTACACCTTAACTGACACGGCGTCTGGACGCTTTAAAATTGATGGAAGAACACTTAAGGTGAGCATTTAAAATTTAGTTATCATTTGGACTAAAGCTAACATTATTTATACGGCTGTACGGTAGATCGTCTTCTCATGACATTAAAAAGTTTTGAAATGAAAGCTATAGAGCAGACTGTTCTATTTGTTCCGTATACAGTCCAGCCTTCCCAAGAGTGTAAGCCTTATATGGCTTAACTATATAGCATTTGATTTTTGGCCGCCATATTGGTGTACAAATTCGACAATTCTGTAGAAAAGGGGCTGCCAAAAAGCCACGTCAATGTGACCGATGTAATAGAGTGTATACATATCTCTAAGGTCAAGTAAAACTGATTTACATAAAACACACAAAAGACAAGATTGATCCAGACTATTTCACATCATCGAAATGACTTGGTCACGACGGAAACCAGGTTTAACTGAAGGCGAAATATAGACTTAAAATTTCTGTTAGCACTCGTTGTAGCGATCTAGAATTTAGCCAATGTTGTAGCTTTAATAATTAAGATTTTAGAATTTTCCACATTGAGTGAAACGAGAGCCCCCAAGAGGGAACGGCTGGGACCGAGCCTAGTGAAACGTGTACTAACACAGTATATAATGTACCATGATTATAACCAAGACATAAGAATCTCGCGTTTTGTCAACAAAATGTGTTCACAACAGGCTTGTAGCAAGCTTGTCAAACAAGTTGTAACAATGTTGTCATTTTATCATTTTCATTCACAATTTGTTAACAAGTTGACCAACATTCAGAACATGTTTTAAATCATACTTGATTCGGTCAACTGGAAAGAAACAAAGGCGAAATTGAAATCAACTCACATTTGTTCCACATTTCTTACAAATATGACTACTCTTGTGCTCTTAGAGTATTATCTTAATATTTACAGTAGTAGTAAATACTTAATTATGTTTAGGTGGCTATTAGCAATAGTGACTGTCTTCAAAACGGCGGAGATTTTTGCAAATTCAACTACGAGAAACAACGAAGCCACCAGATTACAGTCCGAAGTACAGACAACGGAAATCCTGCTTTATCCATAAATGTCACTCTCACAATCACCCTTGCCGACGCGAACGATCAACCTCGAGGACTTCGTATGAGTGGAAACACGGTCAAGGAAAATGCAACCAAAGGGGAAATAATTTGCAAATTTTCAGCCCAAGATGAAGATAGGAGACAGAGTTTGTCTTATTACTTATCGGATAGTGATCAAGGTAGATTTGCAGTTAGTTTGGACGGATATTTGACGAAGGTTTTGGAAACTGATTATGAGATAAACACGACTCATACAATAACTGCTGTGGTGAAAGATAATGGCAGACCGATGAAAAAGGTTGGTATTCTTTGTAGGGAGGGCAGGGTATGACATAGCCTGCGAACAGGCTCTCAAGCTGAATTGAGAGACTGCATCGATGATTAATGAATTTGAATATCTGCCCCGTAACGTTCGTTTTCCCAAATATGGAATGTCTATCCTTATATGGTGTTGTTTACAACTTTCGTGCAAACTAAATTTAGACCGTGCAAACTAAATTTAGACCGTACAGTTTATACTGTTTTTCGAAATATAAGATATTCAAGAAAAGTTCAAATGTTTTAAAAACTGTTTTCTCAAAACAGAACTGATTTCGTGCTTTGAGATAAGATGTCCAAGACCAATTTGATCAGTTAATGTGTTTTTTATGCATAGTGCTTCAGTAGTTGACGTATATAGAGCTCAGCGGAAACATATAAACTATAGCATCTGACCAATGAGAATTTCGCGTCACGATTTGAGACGCAGATATTCAAATTCATTAGTCATCGATGCAGGATCTCAATTCAGCTTGTGAGCCTGTTCGCAGGCTAGGTATGACATTTAACGTACTTACGTTCCGGAGGTACGCCAGTATTACGGTCTGGTACATCAGCCCACAGGCGGCCCAATCTCGCAAGGGTCAGTATAGACTTATAGTATAAATGTATATTATAGTAATGTATAGTATAGTAAAAATATGTCATAAAATATAAATTTTAAAATGAAATTGACTTGCCTATTTGATAGTGTGTGTTCTCCTTGTATTCCTCCTTTGTTGGACTAATATTTTCCGAGACTTTGTACTCGATGTTACTAGTATACATGAAACATGATAAAGGCTAACGATTCCCACGGCACTTCGAATCGAAAATTCTCACACTCAAATCGCTTTATTCTCCAAAACAATTCGCCAGCATGTACAACAAATGCCGTTCTTCGAAAATACGGAGGTACTTCGGCGAGATGTGCAAGTTTTGGACCATATTTTAACAATGGAAATCAAAACCCATTTTATATTGAACTTACCCGGACCGAAAATTACTACGGCGAACGTCTGCGCAACCAGGCCTCCTTTACCGTTGGATTTACAGGGGGGGAAGCAGATATTTCCGGTAACAGCCAGCCAATCGCAACCGTGATAGCGACTGTTTACATTATTTGAAATTTGATATTCAAAATAAAAACTCCTTCGATCGGATACTGTATAAAACTCGAGATGTTGTCGAAGAAAAGAAAACTAAACGACGGAGATTGTAGGAATTTAAGGAAGAAGAAATATACAGCGGCTCTTTGTTGGAAAGCATGGTAGAATATGATACTTTAATTCGAAATATGATCGTTAATATATTAGTGGCAACCTCCCCCCTGTAAATCCAATGGTAAAGGAGGCCTGGTTGCGCAGACGTTCGCCGTAGTAATTTTCGGCCTGGGCAAGTTCAATATAAAATGGGTTTTGATTTCCATTGTTAAAATATGGTCCAAAACTTGTACATCTCGCCGAAGTACCTCCGTATTTTCGAAGAACCGCATTTGTTGTACATGCTGGCGAATTGTTTTGGAGAATAAAGCGATTTGAGTGTGAGAATTTTCGATTCGAAGTGCCGTGCGGTCGTATCGACGATTGGGTATCGTTAGCCTTTATCATGTTTCATGTATACTAGTAACATCGAGTACAAAGTCTCGGAAAATATTAGTCCAACAAAGGAGGAATACAAGGAGAACACACACTATCAAATAGGCAAGTCAATTTCATTTTAAAATTTATATTTTATGACATATTTTTACTATAATATACATTAATATAATATACATTTATACTATAAGTCTATACTGACCCTTGCGAGATTGGGCCGCCTGTGATCAGCCAAGTACCACGTAGGTACGTGGAACTCTTGCTATCTGCTGGTACCACATGATCTTTCCAAGCCCAAGGTATTCAAAACCGTAACTCAGTTGGTATATGTGTAAAGCCGGTTACAGACAAGCAAGTTTTGTAAGACAAGTTTTTATGTGACAAGTTTTATTTGCCAAGTGCACGTGTGTATATGCAACAAATTTTCTATGACAAATTTTCATATGACAAGTTTTATTTACTGGTGTGAACGTGTCAACAAGTTTACTTTGACAATTTATTAGTAGCCAGCAATGTAATAGTACAGCGGACAACGCGAACGCTGGCCAATCACATCTAATGCTCAGATTACTTTGACAAGTTTTCCATACAGACGAACAAAGTTTGTACTTTCACAATTTTTTCTATGACAAGTGCACTTGTTCAAAGGCTGGCATGCTAGCTTTTGAACAAGTGCACTTGTCATAGAAAAAATTGTCAAAGTACAAACTTTGTTCGTCTGTATGGAAAACTTGAATACCTTTCAGAAAGCTGTACTTTATGTGCTTTATTTTAAAGACTGTGTACACATTGGTACGGTATTAATTTGAGGAGGGGTTCACCAGTTCTATCCCCGTCAGAAATACAATAAGTACTGGTGGACACTTCGCGAAATATGGGGGGGGGGTGCGCAAATTAGGTTGCTTAAGCATTTTCACTGTCAAAAGTTTCCGGCTATGACGTCATTAGATGAATTGCAAGTTAGTTTTCCTTTTGTTTTTTTCTCCAAATATTCATCTACTGACATTGTACCCGGAAAGTTTGAGAGTGGAAAAGTTGATCAAGATGAGGTTCTTTACTGCAAGAATCTGTTCTATGTCTTAGAATGACCCAAATATCACACATACCAAAGTTCGTATTCGGTATTTGGGGTTATAGTGGCACTTTAACGAAATCATTCTTTTCACCAATTTCCCTTCACAGATGGACAAATCGTTTGTAATCGAAGTATTAAATGTGAACGAGCCCCCGATCAGTATTCATTTCACTGACAAAGATGGTCAGCTGTCTTTCTCACAAGATTATGTGCACGTAAATGAAAATTCAACTGTTGGTACTGTGGTGGGAACGTTACAAGCTACAGATGATGATAGTTCACAGAACCTCACTTTCAAGTTAGACATCAATCCTTTGCAGTCGTTCTCACTAACACCGGCAGTTTGTACCCACGGGGCAAATACAGTATGCACAACGAAAGTGAAAGTCACAGGTCAATTAGACCACGAGGTTACACCAGTTTTAGAAATCGCAGTTCGAGTGACCGATCAACATGGTTTGTTTATAATTCAAAATTTTAACATTACCGTTAAAGATAACAACGATCGACCGAGCAATGTAACAATTTCTGGCGGCGTGGAAGCTAGTGTTGCTGAGAACAGCCCGAGTGCGTTCATTGGAGAACTGATGACTAGCGACGAAGATGGAAATCAGAACCATAATTATAAACTACTGCGCAACTCAAACATCTTCGAAGTAAAACGACGCCGATTTTTGTACGTTAAGGATAGTCCGTTAGACTTTGAAAAGAAAAACAAATATGTTGTCACGGTAACGTCCACTGACGATGGATCACCTCCGATGACGTCACCACCCCAATCATTGACTGTTCACGTGACAGACATAAACGAAACTCCAGCTGGGATATCCCTAAGCAATGCATATATAGCAGAGAATAGCGCTTCGGGAACAATTTTTGGGAATTTTACCGTCGATGATCCTGATAATTACGATAATTTTCCGGGAAGACAATCTCATATTTGTCGCCTAACCAACTCGGCCCAGGGAAAATTTCAAATCGTTTTAAAAAGTGGACAAAATTATCTAACCCAAGCTGTCGACTCTTTAGACTACGAGCAAGCCGCTTCGCATAAAATTAGCGTGCTTTGTAGCGACCCTGGTGGATTGAGTAATGAAACAGACTTCGATGTATTTGTGACGGATGTAAATGAGGCGCCACTTAAGGTGGCTCTGTCTAAGACTCAAATTTTGGAAAATCTTAGACCAACGGTCGTAGCCGTCCTAACTACGCAAGACCCGGACAATGCGAACAACCAATCAAAACAGAGTTTCAATTATACGTTGAGGTCTGTTGGTTCCAGTCCATTTGAAATCAGTGGTAGTGTTTTGAGTACGACCAGGAGTCTTAATTATGAGAATGCTAGGTCGTGGGCTGTTGTAGTGCGGGCTCAAGATGATGGGAATCCTTCATTGTATCGTGATGAAAGTTTTACGATTGATGTGTTGGACGGGAATGATAGACCTTTTGCAATACAGGTGAGAAGTAGACCAAGCAAATAATGCTAGATGGTTTTTTATAGGTGGAATATATACAGAGACCAGTCGTTGAGGGTTGCTCAGCAACTGAACGCTGTAGGGTTAGAACTATTTTCCATCCAGCAAACCGCCCTATCGATTTTTTAAAGTCTTTCTTTTTGGATTATTTTTTATTAATTCGGTTAGGGATAGAGTTAGGGTTGCGGTTAGGGTTAGGGGTTAGAGTAGGGGTAGGGTTTGGTTCAGTTACGTAGCCATTCAACAATCAGCACCTCTTCCATCTTCCGAAAATGACTTCAGGTCAGTTTGCTGGATGGAAAATAGTGCTAACCCAGCGCTGTACTGAAATGTCAGGGCCGCAGGCGCAGGTTCAATTCCTGCCAGAGGGCCTTTAGTTGCATTTTCCCAACTACTTCTTGTTACAGTAGGTCTAAGAAATGTAGAAAAATCACAATTTCCATCTACAAAACCCTTCAATAATTAATTCTATCGACTGAGATGGCCAAAACCCTGATATAAACCAAAACAGCGGGCGATATTTTAACCCAGGGTTAATCCAGTTTTGAACAACCGACCCCTAGTCTATAGCAAACTTAACAACTGAATGTGTTTTGTTTATTCTAGCTCTCAAACGTTCAAGTAAAAGAAAACAGTGCGGCTGATACTGTCGTTGGTAATCTAGCAACGAGTGACGAAGACATTGGCCAAAATCATACGTATAAACTGATCAGTAGTGCTGGTGGTCGCTTCAAGATCGATGGAAGTATAGTTAAGGTAATAAGAAAGAAAGTGGTTAAAGTTCGCATTTGTGCGAACGATTTGGTTGCTGCAATATCTAGTTCGCTTCTGACATGCTGGAGAGTGCTTTCAGTTTGACCATGAATAGTTAAAAACTGGGGCAGGTTTTATAAACTCTTAACTACTTTGTAACCTCTATTTTGTGGTTAAACAGTAGTTAAGTCTATACACTCGTTTTGCTATCCATGGTATGACCCTACCAAACAGCGCAGGCTACTCAGGGTGGTAACGCTGGACTGATAAGAGCTGCCTTACTGCATTTCTTGGAATAACAGTTTAGAACTGCAGGGTGTTAGCCAGAAAAAAGTTTTGTCCGTTAAACGTAAATTGGGAAAGTTTGTTTTTGGGCCGATCAAAGTCCTTGTGTAGGAATAAATAGTGTTTTTTTTCCAACGTGTTTCTCCTTAGATGCAAACAACGGTAGCTTGGTTTTGTACATTTCATTTCCGGCGAATGAACACTGAAAAATGCACCCGATGGCACTTCGTTTTCTATATTTCATTTCCGGTGAATGAACACGGATGCACACCGATTACACTTTGTTTTGTTCATTTCAGTGAATACACACCGAATATGAATGACACACGATACATTTTGAGAAAATA
Source organism: Paramuricea clavata (assembly GCA_902702795.2). Taxonomy (NCBI): domain Eukaryota; kingdom Metazoa; phylum Cnidaria; class Anthozoa; order Malacalcyonacea; family Plexauridae; genus Paramuricea; species Paramuricea clavata. The sequence continues at coordinate 13,475 of CACRXK020002503.1, read as the reverse complement.
GTTAATGGGGAAAAGTAAATAAAGCGTTCTTTGATATAATAATATAAAATCAAACGCAATGCACTTTCTCATCAGAAGAAAATGAAAATCTTCCAGTAAACCCAGTTGGGAAAGCCCCTTAGCTACTTCAATTGGGAAGAGTCTGTCAAACGGACAGTATATGGGCTAGCTAACACCCTGAACTGATACAGCCATCCTGGATAAGTGTAGTTAGTTTAGCTTAGGTTTCTTCCTGTAATAACAGTAATGATGGCCAGCCACCTCTATGATGATGGTTATCAAAAGCTAGTTTAATATATAGTTTAGTATGGTATTACTGATCGAAAGGGACCCTATATTAACACTCGTTTGTGTTTATTTTCAATAAAGGTCGCAATATCAAACACACTTTGCCTTCGGCGTGGAAGTACTTCATGTCAACTAAACTTCGAGGCTCAGGCGAGTTATAATATCACTATCAGAACAACGGATAATGGCAATCCCGCTAAAATTTTTGACCAAACGTTCACCATCTACCTTAACGACGACAACGACCGACCACGTGACCTCAGCTGCACCAATGACGTGGTAGCCGAGAATGCGACTTTAGGAACTGTCATTGGTTCTTTCACAGCACGTGACGAGGACAGAAGACAAAAACTAAGCTTCTCATTGGTTAATGACGACGGAGGAAGGTTTGCTTTGAACGGTGATCAGTTGGTCACAGCGACGTCGCTCGATCATGAGGCTGATAAACGACATTTTATCACGGTAGCTGTTGTTGACAATGGTTATAATGCATTGAAGGTAAATTTTTTATGCAACAAAGTGTCCCACTACTTTGATTAGATTGTTAAAAAAATCACAACGCTGAAAAACTTCAAGTTTATTAAGTTTAATTTCCAATTCTCGTCTACGTCTCGTGTTTTACATGCTTCTCTCGTATTCTCCCAACATTATTATTATTAGTAGTAATGATCTTTAAACATACTATAAGAAGAGAATAAACTTATCACTAATGAACTAAATTATACTTATTTACAATATCTAAATATAAGAACAATTAAGGTTTATAAGCTGGTGTAGATGTGATCATTTAATAGATTATGGACCATTTTTAAATTCCCCACGTGCATTATCCAGCGAACTCGATTTATTTTACATGATAAAGGGAAATAAATTGAGTTCACTGGCATTAACACACCATAAGCGCACGCGACTTGTTTTCTATTTCTTAAAACCATGCTTGTATAAACATACCACAAACGTCATATGTCATATTTATTACTTAGTTCATTGCTATTCCTTCTTTTACAGCTTGAACGAAATTTTACCATCGAAGTGCTGAATATCAACGAAGCTCCTATTGCCGTTAACTTCACTGATACCCAGGTCCCGGAAGTGTTTGAAAACACCACGACCGGAAACATTGTGGGAACGCTTGTTGCCCTGGATTCTGACGCTAATCAAGATCTCAAGTTTACACTGGACGATGATTCGGAAGGCGAATTCTCGTTGCAGCTCTCGAATTCGCGATGCCAATCCATTGCAAACGACCAAAATAAAACAAGGTGTACTACAAAACTGGTATTGTCTAAGCCTCTAAATTACGAGATAAATACAGTACGGTATATTACAGTTCGTGTGACAGACACCCATGGTCTATTTCACGTGCAGAAATTTACTATCAACGTTCTTGACTGCAACGATGCGCCCACGGACATCACATTGGGTGGCGGTATGTCAGCAGTTGTTCATGAAAATTCTGACGGCGCGTTTGTTGGGGAACTGGAAACGAGCGACGAAGATAGCGCCCAAAACTGGACCTATTATCTGGTAAATGATTTTGGGCAATTATTTAAGGTTATCGGTAAAAATATTTATATCGACGAAGCTTCACACTTAAACTACGAGAACAAGTCTGCGTATATTCTTAGTGTGAAGTCACGTGACAATGGAGTGCCCGCTTACGAAGTCACACGGAACTTTACGATCGTAGTCGCGGACGTCAACGAAGCGCCAACGAAGATAACACTGTCCAGTAAAGAAATATATGAAAACTCGTCTCCAGGAACAGTTATAGCCAACCTCACGGTCGATGATCCAGATAACCTGGTTAGGCCAAGACAAACCCATTCTTGTGTTGTGGTTGCTCAGAATAAGTTTAGGATCTATTCGGGAAGATTAGTAAGCAGTGCGGCTCTCGATTTTGAAAGGACACCGTTTCTTAATGTTTCGATAGAATGTACTGATTCGGGGACGCCGAGATTGAAATATAAGGAAGAGTTTACTGTGAGTGTCAAAGACAGGAATGAAGCACCAAGCGATATTATTTTGTCAAGCCTGAGTGTTCTTGAGAATCAAGACAGTGGAGTAATCGGTATGTTTAAAGTTTCTCATGAAGTTAATTAACGCATTCTGCAGCCCATGGGTGATTCCATGTACAGACTAAATTTTGATCAAGGCAAGAAGAACGAACTCCAACACTACAGCTAGATCGAAAGAACGTCTTAGAATGAGTAAAACTACAAAGATTGGTTGCTAAATGTTGTAAAATGAAGAAAATATAGCCCTGTGAAGTTCGCAAATTTTGCATATATTTGTATTACGCGCGATAAAAATAACCACTTTCGACTCAAAAATTTTTTTCCCGCGCGTAATGCAAATATATACAAACTTTGCAATTTTACTCATTTTAAGATGTTCTTTCCAGCTGTGGTAATGCATTTCGTTCTTTATGTCCAGATCAAAATTTCGTCTATAGCCTGGAATCATCCATTTACGATCTTGTCCGGTTTTCAGTCGTGTTTCATTAGCGTATTTTTTTTTTCGTTTGTGCTGAGATTTGGCGATAGTGGCTTTGGTTCAGAAAGCAGCCACCAAATTTCTCTCCATGTACCGTTATCCTGCTTTTATTTCATTCTACGTTTGAAATAAGTTTTAGTTTTATATTTCCATTCCACCCATGTGCGTACTGTAATTAAAATTTCTTGAGTGAAATTATTTCAATTTTGGTGAGGTTAAAAGCTAGAAGGGGAATTTCCAATGGCCTCAGTTCAGGACAGTATAATTTTTCCAATGCACCTCCTGGTCTCGTGTTAACAGGACTTGTTGATCTATTTTTCATTTTGTCTGTGTTTAGCAACAATCTCAACCATCGATCCTGACAACGAGTTCAATAGCGCCCGGCAGAATTTTTCATATCAGCTTGTTTCAGTCCCAAGCGGAGACTTCCCGTTCAAAATTCATCAAGGAGATCGTTTGAACACCACACGAGCGCTGGACTATGAAGCTGCCTCATCGTGGAACATTACCATACAGTCTCGAGATAATGGAAATCCTGCTATGACTGTGGACCGCAGTTTTGTCATTTCTGTACAAGGTCAGTAAAACAACCAGGCCTCGATTTTAGCACCAGGCACTGGGTTGCAGTGTTTTTTTGTTTGTTGGCCTCTATACTGAATACATGCTAGTAGTGGCGGCGGAAGGGGTTTGTATGATTTGGTGGTGACTAAAATCTCCGGCAAATTAGCAAGGGTGGGTTGACTACAAAATTTTTGTAGTTCGCTATAACTACAGCTACTTCAAAAATATGTAGTCAGCTACAACTACTGCTACTTTTGACTACAGCTACTGCTTAAAAAATGTAGCGAACTATTTCGCTATTTCGCTACACGCTATATTTTTTAGGCTTACTGTATTTGGAGGAATTGGAGCATCTATAACTCAGGCTGTAATGTAACCTAATAACAAATCGACTTACTACGAGTAGCAACAGTAAACACAAAGCAACATTTTTGTAAGCACTACAGTGTTCGGGAGTGCAAATTGACTATTGAGGATTGACTTTATAAGCAAACCGTTGTCTCAATATTGAGCTATTCTATCAAGTTCTACATTTAAAAAAGTAGCGAATAGCGATTCGCTGTTTGAAAAGTAGTCAACTACTTGGCTATTTTTAGGCAAAATGTAGTTCGCTATAACTACAGCTACTGTTTTAAAAAAGTAGTCAGAAACTACTGGCTACTTGAAAATTGTAGTTCGCTACAGTAGCGAACTACAACTACTTCGCTACTACCCACCCTTGCAAATTAGCATAGTCAAACTACTAGACTCTGTGACTCAGTTGGCAAAACGCAGACAAGAACTCTGTTATAAATTATATCAATCGATTGTCCAAGACGAAAATAATAAATTAAACGAACTGTTACCAGAACCCAAAGAACACTCCTTTTATATTAGTGAATATAAAAGCGATCACGTGACAAGAAATAAACCAATCAGATGGATTTGGTCAAAACAAAGTGTAAGTGTACTCATGGATAATAAAATAAATGGATAGGAAACTAGCTGACGTGACCTAATGTTTTTACTGGAATTGATGGCGTGGTTGGATGCCTCAACCTAGTTGAAAATCAAATTCTCAAAAACGGCATGTTTAGCAATAATACAGCTAAACATTTTAGTCAAAGAGCAAATAAATGTAACCACGCCATTCTACGATGAAAATTCTAAGTATTCCCAGTCAATTTTAGCAAATATTTCAAGCACTAAACAGTGAAAAATACATCGCAAATTTCGTTAAAATTTGTGACGCCAATTTCGTAGCTACAAATGTAAAAAAATACAAAACAAAGACGAAAAACATTTACCTTGAATACTTTGTCGTGGCTTAGGCATGTTTTTAAAACAATTAGACCAGTTTACGCTTCAAGATCACCCTTTTAAAGTGGAAAATATAGCAAAACAACAAATATGCCGAGAACTTTGGTAACATTCGCAATACGCGTGACGTTTCCTATCCAGTTATTTTACAATCCATGGTGTACTATACGTAAAATTGACACCAGTTTCTTTATTATTCTAGATCTAAACGAGATTCCGTCAAAAATCAGTCTTTCTCCAAACAACATCAACGAAAATCCTAAAGAAGGACAGTGGGTGGGCAAACTTAGTGCAACAGATGAAGACCTTGGTCAAATGCATAGTTTCACATTGCTAGACAGTGCTGCCGGTAGATTTAAACTGGTTAACAACTCCGAAATCAGAGTAGCTATCTCGAACACGAACTGCCGAATTCACGGTGGAAAAAGCTGCCAGTTCAATTACGAAGGCAACAATGTTTACACAATACGTGTGCGCACTACGGACGATGGGACGCCTCCATTGCAACTGACCATGGATATTAATATCACGCTTAATGATGTCAACGATCAGCCACGTGATCTCGCGCTGTCAAAGTACTGGGTACTAGAAAATGCGGCTATCAATACTAGTGTGGGTTATTTCACGGCATCTGACGAAGATAAAGGGCAGAGGCTGAATTATACTTTAGTTCAAGGCGGTCGTGGGCTGTTTGGAGTTGAGTCGAACGGTCGTTTGTTCGTGGCTAAGCCGATAAATCATGAGGAGTCGAGCGTTGAACATGTGACAGTGAAGGTCGCAGACAACGGAGTTCCTGTAGATTGGGTAAGTATTGTTTTTTATTATTTTAGCAATTAAATGATACTACATTATAATGCGAATTACAGTTAAAAATGAAAAAAATATATAAATCCTGTGCACTAGTCTATTTACAAGAATACTAAACTTTATTATATTGTTCAATTCCATAGACAATTGCACTATTTTTAAAACGTGTCTGACAGTTAAAATTATAAAAACATTTCTCCACTTAATCTTGTTTCTTTACTCCTAATTTCATAAACTTTGGGTGGCAACAAATTATGCAGTTTATGACCAGGGTGATCAATGACTTTATAAGGTTAATACACATATCTTCTCTACGGCTTTTTGGAGTTTTAGGATTACATTCCACCAAAGCCTCTCTTCATATGATAACTCAGGAAGCATTATTCGAAGAGTTCGTAGCAGAGTCAATGCCGAGTAAAGTAGCAGAGTAAATGCTGAAGAAAGGGGGGAGGGGGACAGGGGTGCTTGGACTCTGTAGCTCAGTTGGTTCGAGCACTGCACCAGAATCGCAGGGCCGCAGATTGGATTACTTCTAGAGGGCCTATATAGTTGCATTTTTCGTAACTGTTCCTGGTTAGGTCTGAAACTTGTATATAATCTTCCATTTGAATTTCTTTCATCTACAAAAACCGTTCAATTGTTTGTTTTGAACCTTCAGTCTTTGTATTGATTGACTATTATTTCTTTTTTCAGATGGAAAAGCGGTTCACGATCATCATTAAAAATGTCCAGGAAGCTCCGTTAAATACAACTTTAACTTCGGCTGGCGGTCAGCAATCGTATTCCGACGACCATCCGACAATTTACGAGAATTCTGCCATCGGAACAACAGTTGGAACTTTGGTTTCGCTCGATGAAGATGCTGGGCAACATTTGAAATTCACACTGGATGATGATGCAGGTAGGAATACTGTATTATCTACATGTGAATTCAATGCTAAAGTAAAGCTAAAATATAGTAAAAAGGACTCACTTTATATATACTAGAGAACCCTATCAGCCCTAAACTGTTTTCGGAGTAAATGACTAAGGACATGAATAGTATATGAATCTTTGTGTGGATGTTTACTGACAAAATTCACCGACTTTCTTCCGCTCTGTGGATCTGTTTCTTTTTTGGGGAAATAGATGCGTGGTTATTCCTTCAGTTTGTTAACAATTGGCGCAATAACCTAAGTTTGGACCCAGATTTCCTAAGTTTGTACCCCCTTAATTCTTCTCCACGTTAATTAAATAATTTCACTACAAGTTTAATACTCCATGATAAAATCGTGTTCATCTTATGACATCACGAACATCACCGATCAAAGTGACAAAATCATAACTTTGGAAGGTCAATTTGTTTCCGATAAACATGTCTGGAAGAAAGGTATACTTTTTATTTACGGTAAAAAAGTGAGTATATGAAGTTTCCGTTGCACTATAGCATTTTAAACTTTTACTTTTGCATTTCAGGTGGCCGCTTTTCAATCGAAGATAACACAACAATTTGCCATAGCAGAACTTCAGATCCTCATGTCAAAACAAATTGTTCCTGTAAACTTCTAGTTAGTGGAAGCCTAAATTACGAACATATATCAAGCCACGAAATCATTGTAGAAGTCTCCGATGGTAACCATTCTCGTGTCAATAACTTTACGATTACCCTAATAGATCAAAATGATCCACCGGAGAATGTGACCATACAGGGATCTTTATCCGGTCGGGTCAAAGAGAACGCGAACGATGAACTGATTGGGGAACTGGTAACTAGTGACGAAGATGTGTCCCAGTCCCATGCCTACGCTCTGAAAGGTAGTACGAGGTTCACCATAAAAGGAAGCAAGCTGTACACGTCACTAGAGGCGAATTTGAATTACGAAAAGCAGCAAGAGTTTGAAATTGTCGTGGTTTCTACAGATAACGGTAGTCCGCCGCTCAGTGTAGAACAAAATTTAACTGTTATGGTAAGTTCTAATGTATGGAATTACTGTAAGGAATATTCTATTTTTACAGTAATGTAATTGAATTCATTGTCAATATGTGATGTAATAAAACCTGCAGATGTAACTTTAAACAAGTTGAAAGTAACTTTTTAACTAGTTACAAAAAACTACTGTTGTTACATTTTGCACGTGGTAACTTTTACCGGGAACTTGTTCCTTTTTGAGCATGTAACTGTATTTCGTAACTAGTTCAAAACTAAGTATAACTTTTACAGCTCTGAATCATAGATATCTTATATACACTAGATAGTGCATCTAATTATTCTGCAATTCAAAAATTGATGCCGTGATTGCAGACTCAGGATATTCCCATGAAATGAGAAGACTCGTATGTTTTCTATTTCTTAAACAGGGAACTTAAACATTAAGTTAAACCTATTCCAAATACATTTTCAAACTATTCAAATGATGAAAGTTATTGTTGTTTTTTAAAGCGTTTATTAGCGAGTGGGAAACTCCAACATGGCCGCCATCTATTCAAATGCGGGTAACCGCTGGAATATTCTTGGCTTCAATTTTACTAAAAGAGATGCGCTATCTAGTGTATATAAGATATCTATGTTCTGAGTGAATGTAGATGACACAGAGGTTAGCGCACGTGTCTTCCATCTCTGCGACATACAATTGACCATTTGCGTAATAGACTAAATTTTGATCTCAACAAAAATTTCAGCACAGCTTGAAAGAGCATCACAAAATCAGTAATATTCCAAAGTTTCGTTGCAAAATGTTGTAAAATGCGGAAAATATAGCCTTGCGAAATTTGCAATTTTCAGCCATTTTAGATTACAAACCGGAAATTGACAGCCTCGAAGGGTTTGGGGCTGTCAATTTCCCGTTTGTAATCTAAAATGACTGAAAATTGCAAATTTCGCAAGGCTATATTTTCCGCATTTTACAACATTTTGCAACGAAACTTTGGAATATTACTAATTTTGTGATGCTCCTTCAAGCCGTGCTGAAATTTTTTGTCTAGATTTGCGTAGCAAATGGTCAATTGTTTAATCATAATTTCGCCTAATTATACTCCCGTTTCCTTCTGTAGTGAAGTCCTGATCAAACGTCGAGAATAACGCTTGTATTCTGAAAGCTCACTCACACTCAAAGAGTGGAGGTTCAATCTGAGCTTCTCTTGAGTGTCATTGCTGCTTTTTGATAGCTAGAGGGTTAGTAGTCACATAGTAAGGTACGACACTAACCCTCCAGCTATTCAAAAACAGCATTGACACTCAAGAGAAGCTCAGATTGAACATTCACTCTTTGAGTGTGAGTGAGCTTTTAGAATACCGGCGTATGAGTCTCGGTAAAACGGTAGAACAAGAGTTGCATGAGAATTGCCTGGATATTACCGCGCGTATCAAAAACTTTCATCAACTCTCATCAAAACTTGAACCAGCTCAAAGATGATGTGAGTTGATGAGAGTCGATGAGAGTTGGTTGGAGTGAGTATTTCAACTCTCATTGTCATCCTCGTTTGATCGGTGGTTAACACTGAGCCAGTAAGAGATGGCTCTTACTAGACCACTAGGGGAAAATGGTGGAGCTATCCAGTCTAAAACTTCCTTGTGGTTCAGTAAAGATAGGAATTGGTGGAAGCACAGTTTTAAACTGTGGTGGAAGAGGTGCATATGGACTAATTACTGTGCCATCAGTGCTACTTCCTTTGAAAAGTTGCATCTTTTCCTTGACTCCAACCCGTGGTGATTCAGTTTCACTGCAGATGGAAACCAGAGTATCAAGATAAAACCTTCAGTGTTTAGCGTGATCATACTGAGTTAAAAGCTCACACAACTGCGTTTTGGAGGGTTCGAACCTCCCCTCCCATCATACCCTCCACGAGACGATCTTTTAGCATACCCTTTAAGCCCTTGGCGTACCTTCATAGTGATAAAATATTTCCTTTCCTTTCAGGTCGAAGACGTAAACGAATCACCCAATAATATAACCCTCAGTGGTTTGTCTATTCCTGAAAATAGCCAGCCTGGAACGTTTGTCGCCAATATCTCCATTGACGACCCCGATAACCACGGACCGAATGGCGTCTGGCAAACCCACAGCTGTCAGCTCGTTGACTCCGCGCAAGATCGCTTCAAGATCCCCATAAGTAAGACCAACACACTGCAAGTGTCTACGGGAGACTTAAATCACGAGTTCCTCAGCCGTCATAGTATTATAATCCAATGCACTGATTCGGGTTCAAAGCCGTTAGCTATACAAAAATCATTCGAGATTCAAGTTCTTGACGTCAACGAAAGGCCGGAGCGGATTATGTTGTCGAATGCCGTGGTGCCTGAGAACGGGGGTCCGTTGTTCGTAGGGGAATTAAGCACCAAAGACCCGGATAAGGCGCAGTCGTTTAATTATTCCTTGGTCTCAGCGAGTGAGGAAAATGTGTTCTATATTAGTGGTAACCAACTGAGGACGAACGCAAGTTTGGATTATGAGAAGAAAAGCTCGTGGGATTTGATGATTAAAACCGTTGATCAAGGAGGTAAGGATAATAGGTCGATTTCCATGTATTTAATGGCAATGGCAACAAAAAAGATGTCTGCCTTATTTAAAAGAATGCGGAGATTATTTCAGGGTGCATGAATATTATGGTATGGCAATAGATGATTCTAGCTATAGGCTAAATTTTGATCTCGGCAAAGAAAAACAAAATCCATCAAATCCACTTTCGGCCCAAATGTGGTGCATTTTTCCACGCGTAATACAAATTAATACAAAGTTTGCAAATTTCACAGGGCTATATTTTCCGCATTTTACAACATTTCGCGGCCAAACTTTTTAATTTTATTAATTTTAACATGCTCTTTCTAGCTGTGGTGATGGATTTTGTTCTTCTTGCCTAGATCAACATTTAGTCTATAGCTGCAGGAATCATCCATTCTTTGTTTTCTGCCCAGTACCATGTGGGTACGCGGAACTATCGCTATCTGCGTACTTACTTTTTCCTGGTACCACATGATCTTTCTAAGCCCAAGGTATTCAAAACCGTAACTCAGTTGGTATATGTGTCTGACATGTCTTGGTATGAAACGTGATTGGACTGATGGCACAAAAGAATGTTGGAGTCGAGTTTTTGTATATGCAATTGTGTTTCTTGTTCTAACTCGTAGCTTGAGTGCCCAGGGGCGCCGGAAAGTTGATAATTTGGGGGGGGGGGGGCAGATATTCATATATTCATGTTCACAGACTGTAAAAACAATCGCTTTCAAAGGAAATAAATGATGCAGAACATGAATATATGAATATCTGCCCCTCAATTATCGACTTTCCGGCGCCCCTATGAGTGCCTTTCAGAAACCAGTACTTTATGTATTTTATTTTAAAGACAAACTACACACTGAGTATTGACTTTTTTTTCACACGTATTGACTTTTTTATTCGACTTTTTTGTGCATTGATTAATGGCCGAAGAGGTTTTAAACACTCTTCACACATTTTAATAAAATTGTTTGTTCAAACGAACAGTGCCAGCCGCCTTAATAACGTTCAGTTGATTCAGCATCGCTTGAGTTTTGTGTTATACTTGTTGACTCATTTCAATACAGCAATGGTATTCCACTATTGTGGACTGCTGTCGTTTTGGAAGCTGGATCGTACGCACAGGCCCTCACGTAATCAGCTAAGAACGTTTTATTTCTGTCGATTTGCAGGTCTCAATTTAACTCAGGACTTCAGAATCACTGTCAGAGACACAAATGATCGACCGACTGATATATTGACAAGCATACCGCTGGTTGTGTCTGAGAACAGTAACCTGGGCTCATCTGTTGCTGTATTCACTGCAGTTGATGAGGACACTGGTCAAACGCATCGCTTTCTCATAACCGATATTACTGCAGTTGGTTACGGCTCGAACAGGTAATTCGCTTGATTTATAAATCTCTTGTACATATAATAAAACATATTCTAAACTCCCCCTGTAGTAAGAATACTGTTATAGTACGAATACTGTTTGAACTGCCCTTCAAGATTGGATTGTACAACATTTATTGCTTAATTTTTATGATCTTCGTTTCTCTAGCATTCCTGGTTATCAGACAGCATTTGAGTTGGAGCCCACATCCGGGAGATTAATAATAGCATCTCACATCGACTACGAGACTGTCACACATTTCAAACTGGTGATAATGACGCAAGACAGTGGGTATCCACAATTGACCCTCAACAAAACATTTATCCTACATGTCCTCGGTGTCAATGAACCACCAAGTGATTTAAGGTTGGGTAACTCTCAGGTACAGAATTTCGTATTTCGATAATGGCCATTGAGTTCTATATGACTAAAGTACGAAATTCCAGGTTTTTAGCCAGGGTCCTAAAAGAGGGCGTCCAATTTGGGTACAACGATACATCTACAGTAAGGGGGGGGGGGTCGAGAAAACGTTCCTCTGGAAAACCTTAAAATTTGCGTTACTTCATGTCAGTATCTGTTCCAAGTTTGTTCGAAATTTTTCAAACACACTTGGCTTTGTGAGTTTGTGCCGCTATGCTTCTTTACTTAACTATGACATTTTCATTCAGCCAGGTACACCATCAAATTGATCAAAATGTCAAACGTATAATAATAATGAGAATTGAAGCTATTTCGTTTCAGATATATTAATATACTTAGAGAATTAACTGAAAATAATTTCCCTTTCTTCCCAGAAATTGGGCGTCCAAAGGCGTCCATTTTTTGTTCTGCGGGCGTCCCAGGACGCCTGGACGCCCTTCTGGCTAAAAGCCTGGGAAGTTCACTCATTTTTCGAAAATCTTTCATTGCTATAGGTGAATAACTGTGTACCCCAGCTGCGCAGGTTCTTAGATATTTCGCTAAGATTTTACATTTTGGGAGTGTTTCCAAATTTCCAGGGTGTATTCGTACCAATTACCAGAATAGCCAAATGCACGGTTCCAGTTATGCTCGGCAAGAATACATAGACTGCACGGCTGAACGAAAATTTATATAAATGTTTGGATCTAACCAGGAGCAGTTTCGAAAAATGCAACTATTGCCCTATGGCAGGAGTCGAACTTACTGCCATGAACAGGTGGGAAATTTGTCTGAGCATGCGCGAGTAAAATGAGCCACGCAATTGCGTGGAATACACGCAAGGCGTGTTTATACAAAAAGGCACAATCGTGTAAATATTGCCAAATGTTTGTACAAAGTAAATGACTGTTTTATGTTGAAAGAGTGGACATGATCTAAATTAATCATACAGAATTTTTTAGTGACGTTCTATTTCAGTACCCTGCCATTGTCTCTGGTGGGCTGTCCGTGTGCATTCGATCTGAAACAGTTGCTACTTTGCTGTCGAAGAATTTCGAATGTTTACATGAAAATAGAGGCAAGTCATGCATTTTACAACCTCTCAAACTGTATGAGCCCCTATTTTTACGCTTATACCTTAGATATCAAATAAAAGTACATGAAACAGAGAACATTTGTAGAAAGTTTTATCGTGAGGCCACGGCCAGTTTTTAAAATATCTTTATTTCTGTTCCCGTCATCACCAAAATTACACAAAAGCCGGACTTGAATATACAACAAATTTTGAATCTCATCAAGCACAAAAATACTTAACGTGTAACCAAAATATGCTCATGAAATCGAAATTAATAGCTAAATTTTCAAACTAGACCCTTCTCGAAGCGGTTTTCATGAAGGAAGTTCACATTTCGGCCTTTGATTCTTGGCAAAAAATTGACCACAACACGTGCGAAGCAACTGGGTCTCAAAGACTGAACTAAAACATTGTGAGCCCCTATTTTCCTGACGATATGTTTGATACCTACAAACGCCGAAAAGTTTTTTCTTTTCATTTAGCTATATTTGAAATTGAGGCCACAGGCTATTTTTGAGAAAATACAGTTCAAAGTCAAGCTATTTTTACATATTTTCAAAATTTGTCAAATTTCGCGAGCTTGTATTTTGAACTTAAACAGCTGAAGTTACATTAAGAAACATAGAATGGAAAATTTGAGGTATATAAAGTTAATTTCAACTCACATTTCATTCTCAAATCACGTCTTTCTTCGTTTATTACG
>CACRXK020002502.1:23028-42803 GCA_902702795.2 Paramuricea clavata | reverse complement strand
GAACCAGTTAAGAAGTTGACCGGAAATTCCAAAAGATTTTAGTTTAAACATGAGTTTGCTGTCAGATACGGGGTCAAAAGCTTTAGCAAAATCAAGATAAAGAAGATCAATTTCATTGCCAGAATCAAGAGCACGACCGAGATCGTGAAACACATTGAAAAGTTGAGTAACACATGACCTATTACAGCGAAAGCCATGTTGAATGTCATACAAAGAGTACTTAATGAAAGAAGAAACCTGTCTAAAAATTAAGCGTTCAAGTATTTTTGAGACTTGGGAGAGTAATGAAACAGGTCTGCAGTTGGTGACTTCATGATCATCACCTTTCTTAGGTATTGGAACCACCGAGTGTAAGGAGATGGAATCATCATCAGCAATTTGAAAGTTAACGTTGTCAGTCAAATGTTCATTCGTAGTGAGAACCAGGTCAATGAGATTATGTCCACGAGTAGATGAGTTGATTAATTTGCAAGTAACTATGAACTCAGTGATAAGGTCAATAAAACCAATTTCTGATCCTATGGTAGAAAAACCCGATCCGTCAGACCATTGAATAATAGGATAATTAAAGTCGCCCATTAAAACAACATCTTTAAATTGAGAATCAGCAACAAATTTCAAGAAACGGTTCAGTTCGTGCAGGAAATCAATTGAGGAATCAGGAGGGTGATAACACACAGCGACAAGAACTTTTTTGGATGACGAATTAATCACAACAGAAGCGAGTTCCAATGAATCTGAAACAAGGTCAGTTGGTTCAGTTTTAACAGAATCTTTCAGAGCTAACAATACACCACCTCCCCGTTTGCCAGTTTGTCGATCACGCCTAAATAACTTGTATCCAACCGGTAAAATTTCATCATTTCGTACATGATTGGACAGCCAAGTCTCTGTCAAAGCAATAACATCAATACTGTTGCCATAAACAACATCTTGTAGACAGGATAACTTATTCAGGACGCAATTTGTGGTACAGTCACGATAATTTGCCTTTAACCTTCTAACGTTCTGATACCAAAAGTTAACTGAACCATTTGAACTATTACATCCGTTGGTGTTATACTGTGCGATAAGCGAATATTATTGGAAAGAGGGCTTCCATATACGTTGAAATCACCAAACAAAAACAGCTCATGCAGACATTTCTCCACTTCGTCGTTACAGAGCATATTTTATACTTTGGGACTGATTTTGTCTTTGATGTGAACATTTAATTATTTTAATTAGTGTTCTAGCAGCAACCAATCGACAATATTTCATTTTACCGTTGTATTTGCGGTCACGTTGGCTTCGCGTTACTTTAGTATTAAATACCTTGATCGCGTTAAAATAGTTATTTTTCAGGCCAGTGACATAGCCAAAAGACTTCGCATTAATGTCCTTGTGATTTTATAGAGATATCTCTAGAACTGAGGATTTTAGAAAGCGTTATCTGTACTTTCTCAAAGTTGTAGACAAGATATGTTGTTTACGACCAACACGCGTAAGCTTAGACCCCGTTTACACGGTACCGGACGAATTTGGGACCGGTCTGAAATTCGTCCTTTTTCGCCTGTTTACACGCGAATTCGTCCTGTTAGGAGGTCTCAAATTCGTCCGGTTTCGTGCATCTCGTGTGTTTACACGGCCGAATTTTACTCCGGTTCCAAATTCGTCCGGTACCATGTAAACGTAGTCTTAATTACATAACTCAAAATGATTCGATCAAAACCGGTCTTTTGTTAAAAGGAAAACTGGTTAATAGAAATTGGTCCTTTCGAGTGACATAATATCGTGTATCGTCATCGATCCGTGTCGTTGAACAATGAAAAATTTGTCGTGAAATTTTTGAAGATAAAATAGCATTTTGATTTTTGTGGGAAAACTGCGGGTCTACAGAGCGGGAACTTTTCGAATTTGAACTCAGCGTGCTTGAAAGTGTTAGTTCCCGAACAAATATTTCAGATCTAAGAATGCTTAATGAGAGGGAATGATATCGGGTCACAACACACGGACTAATAATAAAACAATCGAAATAGTCGAATTAGAAAAAACTTCACAAGTAACTAACGACGTATTTATAATAGCTATGCTTCAACGGCCTTGACTACAAAAGATGGAAACGCAAATCCCCCTACAGACGTGGTTGTGTCAGCTCAGCTTCACATAACTAATGTAGATAAACATGCATGGTAATCCTGATTGTTGGTTTCAACACTCCAAAAAAACTTCCCCTGTCCATTCCTGTTTCACCGTGGCCCCTGCCCACTCCTGCATGTTTCAAAGGGAAAAAGTGCAATTTCTCCGATTCGAAGCTGAAACATAACAACGAGGAATGCGTGATCTTTCCTGAACAAAAAAAGGTTGAATGAAAGACTTACTGTGCGATTTCTTTCACGAAACCAACCGCCCCCAACAAGGTCACCATTTCAGTCATCATGCACGAAATCCCGCCTTTTTAGGACCGTTGCAAGACCTCAAGCCGATACTAAATCAGGTGGAGTTAAAACTGCAGCGAATTTCAACAATTCCCGCTCCCAATGGATATGAATGGACGCCCACCGATAACGCAGCACTATCACTACCCACGACCATGCACTGATGAGTATTCCCTATCCTTGCCTATAAATCCTACTATTTGCAACGCTAAAACCAGCCCAATCAAAGTCCGTATAACCCAGAGATCAGAACCTTGCCGAATCCAATTCGCTCAAACCTGACCGTCAATCAAACCTTCTTAAAAAGATTCCTCGTGCTTTCCAAAGGCAGCTGAACATTAGCCGTTCATCTTTTTTCCATTCTAACGTAGGATCTTTAATCGCTAAGATTAATTGATGATTTGCAAACAGTCATCCTTATTAAAATCTGGAATATTCTGACAATGTATTGTATAAAAGACGTAATAGGATATGATACTATGAAATTTAAATCAAGTTTCTTCATAAATGCACTCAATTGTACCTGGCTGACATTGCATGGATTTCAGACGAAACTCAAACGTCTACGTAAAACAAAAAATGCATGTGAGAACACTCATAAATAATTTGTACAAATTGCCAAGCTAAGTTGTTTAGTAACAACTTTGTATTCTCATATACTCGGTAATAGCGGGCTTTTAACATACGACGTGCCCAAAGGGTCGACGAAATTGCCGGGGGGGGGGTTAATGTGAGATTCTTGCCTATATCACACGAGTTCGAAGTGGAGCGTGGTTTCAAATTAACGATGCATACCAATGGCAAGACGATGAGCCATATTGAGCCAAGACGTATTGACGTATCGTTCCAACATGTTGAAGAATGCTAACTGATCGCAAACTATATAGGACATGCTGAAGTATGCCTATAAGCTGTTTTTGAATATTACAGATCAATCTAACTGAACGGTGGTATCGGATTAAAACCTCATGTCGCCTATGTTTTTAATTGTAAACTAGAAATCCATGCATATACATCATTCCCTCGCTTCTTTATCGAAACAGCTAATATATTTTCTAAACCGGCATATCATTGTTTCAACCTCAAGTACTGCCAATTAGCCAACAAATCCGCACTGGCTCATGTCATGAGGATAACTTTTATTCTATATATCATGTGACCATAATCAACCAATTAAATGACCATAATTTAACGAAGTGTAATATAAAACTCTTTATTGACGTCTTATAAATCTTAAAGTACAACAGAAGCCACTGATGACGAATGTTATCACGACAATATTTTAATAATTTTTTCATGATTTGACGTGCTAAATCCAATGGCGTGATTCTTTTGGCTCAATCCAGGGGCACAAAGTGGCGAAGTTTATATATTTCAGTCAAATTTTACATCTTCTTCACGTAGCCCCAACGACCACCCCCATTGTCACTTTAAATGGGCAGGACCAACGTCCCTATTCCAGTTTAAGCCGGTACATGGCTCTTTAGCACAAAGTTACGCCACTGGCGCAATCGAGTTATCTCTCGATAACTTGCGGGACATTGGGAGAGCATGAAAAAGCGTTTCCAACTCTGCGCTTGAGTGCTTTCCTAGCTTCCCAAGCGCTCAATAATTCGATTGAGCACGCAAAATCATAAAGAAATTATTTCCTACTGAAATTTCGATTTCTCCATACGCAAGCAAAATACTAAAAAGATTCTGATTGGTCGTCAGAAAATCAAAATAATCGAAATTTTATTGACAGTACATTGGTATATTATTTACCCCGCTCCTTGTATTATCAAACTGAAAGATGCCGTGATTAATTTGGGATTTAATTAACTTATGGCACCCCCAAAATAAAGGGTGTCGATTCTAGCCAACGCAAGCCAACGCTATTCCATGTCTCTTCTATCCTGGGGATGAGGGTTGAATTCTGGATGCAACGTATTTATAATTACATTTGACTAGCCATGTGGTGTCGTGGTCACCACGCTTGCCTTTCAAACTGGGAAACCTGGGTTCAATCCTTGGTTTGTCCTCCACATAAGGTCTTTACATTGACATCAGTCAATGGTTAGGCTTTCGCGTCTTCGCAGGACGTTAAATCGTAGGTGCATCGGATCCCCTATCAATAGGCCAATAGCCTGTTGGAAAATCTGTTCACCAATGAGCGAGAATCTCAATAAACATATTCATTGCTATTTTATTGTACGTATTTTAGTGCATCAAGTTGATTTGAGAAATTAAAGTGCAACAATAATCCGACCAAGACTGATTCCCGCGTAAAATTATTGCTGTGGAAGAAACAATAAACATTAAGGTAAGCCTGTCATTTTTACCAACAAGATTGTATAACATGCACAAATATATAAAGCTTAAATTCTTGGATGGCGCAAATATTTCAAATTGAAATTCATTATATTCCAAAATTTAGAAAAAATAGAATCCGTTAAAACCTTGGTAATCTAACAATCGACTGGTAATAATCGACTGGTAATCGTTCTCTGTGCCGTTGTGTTATGCCAATATTAGCAATGCCCGGTGATTGGCTGAAACAACTCTGCAGATCTTAGTATCTTACCGTTTCGATTGGGTCAATAAATCGAACTTTTTATACAGGGTGTATAAAAAAAACTGCACAGATTTGAAATTGCTCTTAAATTCGCAAAACAACTATTAGTATCCAGTTTTTGATGTATGTAGCTTCTTTGGGTACTTATAATGTAGAAAAATGGAAAAAATATCTCGAACTCAAATTTTGTAAACCAGGGGGGGGGGGTCTTTTCCAACAGACTAAAAATGGCTTGCGCCCGAAATTTAAAAGCTTTAATCATATTTTGAGTTGATAGATGGAACATTTGTTGGGTTTTTAATTACTGTACAAAATTTCAAACTATTTGCTTTAGTTTAAGCCCTTTAACTATTCATTTTTCTCTAAATAATTAGCCTTTCGCATGCTTAATTAATGTCTTTACCTGATTTGCATATTGCTGACATATGCAGATTAGGCAAAGGCATTGATTAGCATGATTGATTGATGATTTTTTAAGTAAAAATGTAAGTTTGCGTGAATGGTTAAAGGGCGTAAACTGAAGCAAATTGTCTGAAATTTTGTACAGTAATTAAACACTCAACAAACTTTCCACCTGTTAACTTAAAATATGATTAAAGCTTTTAAATTTCGTGCGCAAGCCATTTTTAGTTTGTTGGAAAAGACACACACCCCTGGTTCACAAAATTTGAGTTGGAGAAATTTTTTCCATTTTTCTACATTATAAGTACCCAAAGAAGCTATATACATAAAAAACTGGTTACTAACAGCTGTTTTGCGAATTTAAGAGCAAATTTCAAAGCTGTGCAGTTTTTTTTATACACCCTGTATAAAACAATATGTCTGTAATAGAGAACATGAAGAGAAGGACATCAAAGTTACGGACCACTGTGGCGTACACTGTTAATCACGGAGAGGCGTTTTACTGACTCCAAAAGCGGAGTAATTATAGGTATATTTTACTCCAGTATTTTAAGTAATAGTAAAATTTACTCCACAATTGGGGTAAACCTACTCTGGATTCCAGAGTCTTCAGTAAATAATAAATTGAAACGTCGTGAAGGCTCTGGTTCAACGGAATCTGTACTAAAACCACTAATTCTGTTTTGTAATTGGCGCGGTTTAATCAAAGAATCCTCCCGTTGAGCCAGAGCCTTCACGACGTTTCAATTTATTATTTACTGAAGGCTCTAGAATCCAGGGTAGGGTAAATCTACTCCCTTGGGAGTAGAAATAACTCTAATAATGGAGTAAAATAAGAATGTATGGAGTAAAATAATGTACTTCGAAATTGGAGTTAACAGACTGGAGTAAAATTTACTCAGAAAAGCAGTTGTCCTGTACCTTTTTCTATACCCCAATTTAAGAGTCAATTTTGGAGTCAAAATGACTCGTTTGGAGTAAAGAAAAGTCCTAATAATAATCGTTTTAAAGTCCTAATAATAAAAATACATTTTTCAAGTCAAAAGAATATATTAACAATCTCCCTTCATATACCCAGTAACTTGCGAGTTTATTTGGAGAGTTGTAGTACCGTTGAAGAGGCAATTCGATCGAGTTCAACTACATAACAGAGTTACTTTTATCTTTGGAAAATTCGAGATTGGAGCATTGCTGTCATATTTGATCGGCAATAACAGCAATACAGCATATCAAATTTAACAAGGCTCTCCAATATATTCACTGTAATACAAATATATTCACTGTCTTTCACAAAACTTAAAATATCATAAGATTCACACAATCTTCTGACTGAAGAAATTGAGATGTGTGTAATATCTGCCAGAGTCGACTCCGTTGTGAGCTTTCTCAATAGTCATTGCATAATAGACCACGCGTGCAATGCATGCCGGAATTTGGGTATCAAATTCACTTCCTCGAGGAAACTTGTTGACATGGCGGCAATTTTGCTTCGAAGAAGAAATAATCCTCTTTTTTTGGGCTACCTTCGTTGCGATTGCTCTCATTTTTATCATTGTGTGTGAAGAGAAGCCTGAATTAAATTATATGCAAATTTCAAGGAATTTACTACCTTGAAGTGCTGCTATGAGTGAACACAATTCGAACAAAATATCGTTAAAGAATCTAATCTCTTCACATTTTTCAGGTACTGTAATAATATTCTACGAGACCATCAGTAAACGAATTCACTCTATAGAAATATTCTTATGCTTGGTAAATGCATTTGTAGTCGTAATTTCCAAGAACAGTTTGATACAAACATCTGCCCCTGTATTAAGCTATATAAACACTGGCTTTTGACCTGGAAAGGAGAAGAAGACTTTCTTGTGTTTTGGCGCGAAAATTGAAAAATATTTTCTATTTGGAGTGCCTTGGTCCGTACATTCAATAAGTACACAGTAGGTTTTAAAATTTTAAAGTTATAAAGATATTCAAAACAAATTTTAAGTATAGTTTTAACAGTGCATTTTGTAGTCAAATGATACTTTAACTCATTAAGTGGCAATGCACCCTACTTTATTATTTTACTCGTCAGGGGGAGAGTGGTGCCACTCAATGGATTAATCAGGCTATCTGCCTATGCACCCTGTTAACCCATTAAGTGGCTATGCACCCCTATAAAATTCAATTGGTACCGATATAATTTTTAACTTATTCAAAATTTAGATAGCATTAAATTAATTTAAAATTAGGATAGGGTTAAAACATTATAATGGATTATGAACCTGGAACTTCGAAAGAAACAAGCGAACAACTGCAACAAGGTAGTATTAAACATTGGACAAGAGAACTTAAATCCGTCCCACCATTCACTTATGAATAATGAATTGATGCAAAAGCACCTTGGAACTGATGCAGCTACTTCTCAAGAAGACACCATTGTGGCCCATAAACATAACTAGAAAGGATATCAACTATTAAGGACAAGTATGTCAAAGAATTGGTGGTAAAAACAGATGCAAACAAAGAAAATGAGCAGCTTTTTCTACATAGTCAAAGGATGTGTGAATGCGTCCATGAGGAAGGAAGCTATGTTGTGTATGTTCATCTGAATCAAGTGACTGTAGCGATTGCTTATGCCAGGGATGGATTTACTGGGGGGAGTGCGCACCTCCTAGCCCTGGCCAGAGGGGGTGCAGGGGGTGCTATTTTTCATGATAAAGCAAAAAATATTAGAGATAAAATGAGATATTTTTTAGTAATAACATGATAATACGCGAACTGTAAACAACAATTGCAATTCAAATACAGTAGTCAAGCAATACTTTACAGTAGTGAAGCAAGTTGATCGGGCGGGCGGCACACATGACCGACGCAACTCGGCATCAGAGCTGGCAGAGCACACACGCCCCTACCAGATCATGCTTATGTTAACTGTACGTGCAAAGCTGGGAAGGGAGGATGTTGCGCTCATGTTGTACGGTAGCCAGTGGCGTAACGCTTTAGTTCAAAAACTAAGGGCTCCCGACAGTTAGGGGCCCCATTAGCCACGGCCTATCGCCCAGAAAATTTGAAAACGTAAAAAAAAGCAGGTTAAGAATCAATGGGAAAATGCAAAATTAATAATGCTAAATAATAAAGCCTCCATCTACAACGGTGGCTGATTTTTTTATTCCACCTCAAATAAAACAAAAGTTATCTTATTAGTTGTTCCATGTGTTGGAGACAGTTTTTGTTACAGACACGGAATCTTCCAGAACATTCTATAAATATTGAATATAAATATAATATCTCAGTCAAACAATAGCATTAACAGTCAACAGGGCCCCCCACATCAAATTTGCCTAAGGGCCACCTCTTCCTCAGTTACGCCACTGACGGTAGCCTTGTTATTTCCGATAATTGAGTTTAGTATAATTACATAGTAGGTGATTATTGAAAATTCTCCACGCTGATTGGTTACCGTTGAGGTGATTATTACGCGATAATCACCTAAGCGATTTTCAAAATGGCGGCCGAAGCCGTTCTGTCAATTAAAATACGAAGAAATGTGCATTTTTAAATTTTTTTCCAAATAATCACCTATGAAATTATACTAAAACAATTATTCACCTCAGGCTCGGTGATTATCGTGAATAAAAACCTCGACTTCGTCTCGGTTTTTATTCACCGATAATCACCTCGCCTTTGGTGAATAATTGTTAAATATATACATGTACTCAACTGTTGTTGCAATGGCATGTGCCAAAGAGAAAGACAATAACGGTGAAAAGCGTAAAAAATCATAAACATGCCACGACATCACCAACCCAGTACAAGAGGACAGGGACGCCGGAACGATGTGGAGGCAAGGGGGGGGGGGCAGATTTTCGTGAAAGGGCACTTTTGAATTGATATATACCAGGAGATGTTTGCAAAACATCTGGAGTTGAACTTCGCCTAATCATGTTTTCTATTTATTGGATGATAGGGGTGTGAGGGGGTTCTCCGCCAGGCGATTGCGCTATTCTTGAAGCTCGATGACTGCATTTCTTGCGTTTTCTCAAGCAAATTGCACCAACATTTCTAACAATTCGCTATTTCGCCAAGGCAATCCTTTAAATTGAAAGGGCACCTTTGCCCCTCCTGGTAAAGGGCAACGGGGGCGGCTGCCCCTCCTGCCCCTCCCCCCCCCTTCCCAGTTCCGGCGTCCCTGAAAAGAGTACTAAAAAAATGTCACACAAGAAAAAATTAAAGGGTTACTGTAGTTTCCGAGTTGAAATGCTTTCATATTTAGGTATTCGGTGGAAAGACAGCCCAGGATTTCTATAACTGTTATTGTCACAGTGTGGAATACAACATTTTCCCCAACGATACATAAGATTCTTAGCAAGACCACCTTGTTGCAGTTGTTGCTTTGTTTCTTTAGAAGTGCCAGGTTCATCATCCATTATAATATTTTAACCTTGTCCTAATTTTAAATCAATTTAATCCTATCTAAATTTTAAATCAGTTAAAAAATTATAACGGTACCAACTGCATGCCCTACTACAACGTAGCCTACAATTATTCAGAAATTACTGTTTAAAATAAATATTATTTAAATATTAGGCATGCAGTATTTACAGTTAATATTTCACAGACTATTTACATTTAATAGAGAGCTTAAGCTTCGCGTTCAATGACAAATGACAAACGTCAGGCAAAGAAACATTTTACGCTATATAGCAATAAAAAGTAAATGGGCTTGTTGTTTTATAACTAAAATGCTTAACTATTCCTGTGCCATATGAAAAATATGACACGCAGAAATCGAACGAAAATTATACCAAGAAAAGTTGGTCTAGCCGTTTGCCGTTCCCGCAAACGTGAAGCTTTATTAATACCGTGCAAAAGTTTAAACAAATTATCAACAGAAATATGTTAAAGTATCATTTAATACTTGACTACAAAATGCACTGTAAAAACTATACTTGAAATTTGTTATTGAATTAACAAATATAAAACATTTTCCGTGTTGATATACAGTTATACGAGTGGAAATTGGGAAAACGAGAAATTGTGTGGAAACACGACGCCCGAAGGGCGGAGTGTTTTCACACAATTTCGAGTTTTCCCAACTTCCACGAGTGTTGATATAACTATATATCAATACGGAAAAAATGTTTTATATTTGTTTTAATATAGCAATGTCAAAAGCCCGAAGAATAAGAAAAATTTCCGTGTTACAAGCGGCGGAAAATTTCCCGTGTTGACACGAGTTATATCAACACGGCTCTTAGCCAATCAGCGTTCAGAATTTGCAAATGCTATATTATAATATGCTTTATAACTTTAAAATTTAAAAAACCTACAGTTTACTTGTTAAATGTACGAACCATCGTTTACTGGTTGTCTCATACAATATTACAATACCTGAAAAATGTGAAGCAATTATGGGGGGGGGGGGGTCGGGCAAAGGGTGGGGATTTGATCAATCAGTTTGTCCCGTGGGTCGGGATTTGGACTGACACTTTTTTCTGAGTGGTCCGAGGGTGGGGATTATTGACAGATTAACACTGATCTCAGACGATATACTGAAGAAACCTGAGCTGATTTTTGAACAAATTAAAGAACTGGATAATATAGCCTTGCGAAGTTTGCCGTTTTTCAGTCATTTTGCATTACAAACGGGAAATTGATAATCAGATGATCAAACTGATTATCAATTTCCCGTTTGTAATGCAAAATGACTGAAAAACGGCAAACTTCGCAAGGCTATATTATCCGCATTCTACAACATTTCGCAAAGAAACGTCGGAATATTACTAATTTTGTGATGCTCTTTCAAGCTGTGGGGAAATTTTTGTCCAGACTTGTCTAGATCAAAATTTCACTTAAAAGGGGAAAGGTCTATTGATCAACATTTTTCGGAACGCTTCTATTGGCACGACTGTAATACGTGACGACACGAAATTTAGAGCTATATGAAAGTTGCATGCCATATATGGCACGCAACAAAAATTGAACACTGTCAAATC
This sequence comes from Paramuricea clavata, assembly GCA_902702795.2. Classification (NCBI taxonomy): domain Eukaryota; kingdom Metazoa; phylum Cnidaria; class Anthozoa; order Malacalcyonacea; family Plexauridae; genus Paramuricea; species Paramuricea clavata. The sequence goes on along the minus strand of CACRXK020002502.1, from coordinate 31,452 downwards.
GGAAAGCCAGGGGGCACGGCTTATCTCCGCGTTTACTCATTACATGCATGCATGCATGCATGCATCCATCCATCCATCCCATCCATCCCATCCATCCCATCCATCCCATCCATACCATCCATCCCATCCATCCCATCCATCCCATCCATCCCATCCATCCCATCCATCCCATCCATCCCATCCATCCCATCCATCCATCCATCCATCCATCCATCCATCCATCCATCCATCCATACATACATCCATCCATACATACATACATACATACAGTACATACTTTATTGTGTTCCTCAAAGAGGCTTTTCAACACTAATTTACATGGAATGCATGGTGATTAAAAAACAAGGTTAAGATTACATATTTAAAAATTTACTAGGAAAAATCTTCTATTATTAAAATAGTCCATTACTAAGAATACAGTCTGTCTAACATGTCTTTCTTTAATTTATTCTTAAAACTTCTCAAAGATGGCATTTGTTTCGTGTTATTGTCCAGATCATTCCATAGTTTCGCCCCTCTATAATGAAATGTTCTCTGGCCAGTGGTGGTATTATAAATCGGTATTTGGAGGAGCTCTCGGTTACGAGTGTTACATTCATGTATATTTGATCGTTTACTAAATTTATTGCACAAGTAAGGTGGGGCTAGATTGTTAATACACTTGTACATCAAGACTGTATCTCTAAAAAGTAAGTGTTCCTTAACTGGAAGCCAATTCATTTCTCGCAGTTTTGGTGCGATATGATCGAACTGCTTGCTGTTTGTCACGATCCTGCACGCGAAGTTTTGTACCAGTTGTAGTTTGTTAATATTTTTGGCCGAAGTGTTCGACCAAGCAGAGGAGCAATAAAGAAGTTTATTCATTACCAATGCTGATACCAAGAGGGATATAGTTTCTTTATCAAAACATTTGCTTACTCGGTTGATCTGTGACAATTTGGACATGCAAGAGGAGACTAATTCGGTGATATGGCAATCGTATGACATGTTGGTGTCCCTTATTAAGGGACCGTTCATTATTTATGCCTCAGAGGGGCACCGAAGAGAAATAAAAATTGGCTACTTTTTTTTAATTACTCAACCATTTTCGAAGTATTATTTTCTTTTACCCAACCCTTATGGAGTTATGCAACTCAAGATTTGTATGGTTATAAACAGCTTGTTTTTCATATATAAACTACTTGTTTGATACATACACATCTCAAACTCATTAATAATTCATGAGCAAATTAGCGAATGAACTCACCCTAATTCGCTAAAAATCATATACCATCACTGTTGTTAGATGAAAAACGGTTTTCATCTAATAACTGAGATCCTAATTACAAATTCAAGTCAAAACACAACAATATACTATAATAATATATATAAGCCAATGAAATGTTTTTGTTTGAGATGTTGTGTAAACAACTCGTTTCTCGTGTTTCATCAGGGGACCAAACACTCGAAAACAATAAAACACTCGCGCTTCGCGCTCGTGTTTCATACAGTTTTCTCGTGTTTGGATCCCCTGATGAAACACTCAAACTCGTTGTTTACATATAACATGAACATTGAATTCCAAAACTATTTTTACTCAAGTAAAGAAATTTGAAAAATTCAAATAAAGGACACATACCAGAGGGTTCCTATTCAGTAAAGGCTAATTTTTCCTTTACCCACCCCTTCTACATACCAAATTATTGGTTACCCACCCCATTTCTCTTCGGTGCCCCCCTGAGGCATAAATAATGAACGGTCCCTAATCCTAAATCCTTGGCTGAAGGAACTGGCCTGATAGTTTCACCTAGAAAACTTAGGCACATATCTGTGGGGAGATTTTGTAACTGTTGTCGCGTTCCGATAAGTAAATACTTGGTTTTCTCCGGGTTAATAAGTAGATGAAGTTCAGAGCAGCACTTTGCTACTCGGCTGAGATCTTCCTGAAGGTGCTCTTTTGTGTCAGTCGCGTCTTTAACACGAAATGACAAGAACATCTTCGAATCATCAACATATGATTTAAGAGAGCTGTGACGTAGCCAGTGGTAACTCGTTTACATAGATGCTAAACAAGAGTGGAGATAAAATAGCACCCTGTGGAACCCCGTGAGTGATGTCAAGAGATGACGAAACAGGCGTTCCAGTAAGGACAAATTGTGATCTGCCCGTTAAGTAGCTTTCAAACCACTTCACTACCTCAGGAGATGCGCCAATGTGTCTTAGCTTGTTAAGCAATGTTGGGTGATGTACGCTATCAAATGCCTTCGATAAATCTAATAGTAAAAGTGCAGTTACAGATTTCTGGTCCATAACTTCCAATATGGTATCATCAACCAAAACGTTCAAAGTTTCCGAGGAATGATATCTTCTCTTACCGCTTTGATGCGATGTCAGACATTCATTATGGAACAAAAATGTTGTAAATTGGCATAAAACGACCTTCTCGCAAATTTTTGACACAACTATAAGTAAAGAAAGGGGACGATTGTTGGATGGCAGTTCATGATCACCCTCCTTTATTAGTGGAATAACGTCTGCCTCCTTCCAAGATTGTGGGAACTCAGAAGACGTCAGTGAAACATTAATAATATCTGTTAATTTAATGGTCCGAGGATGACTGGTAAGCAGTCCTTAATAATGCGCATGCTTACTTTATCTTTGCCTGGAGCCTTGTTGGTGGGCATGGACGTTATAATGTTTTTAACTTCAGAACAGGAGACAGGGTCAAAATTAAACATCTCAAATTCGTATACAGGGTAATTTCTATTAAACGCTGTAGTGGGTGGAGTATCAGGGTAAATATTATAACCTTGTAATAATTGAGATGCTGCTATGGCTGTGATTTCCCCAACAGAAGAAAAGAAGTGGTTGAACTCTTCAGCAACTATCTTTGGGTCTTTGCTACAGACGACCGTCTCTTTTTCTTTGTAAGCTACAGTATCTTTGATAATTTTCCATAAGGAACCCGTGTTGTTTTTATGCTTCATCACTTCATTGTAGACATGAATTTTTTGTGCTTTAATGAATTCGGTCTTAACAGCGTTACGAGTAGCCTACGGTGTAGACCCCAGCAGAAACACGTTTCGTGAGGGGTCTACGAATAAACGAAGAAAAGCTTGCCCGGCCTACGTCATATCCGTTTTACGTTTTGGGTAAATTAACTTCAATTTATTCAAATTTCTGACGCGTGCGTGAATGTAAATTTTCATTTGGCGCTTATTAAAGGCATTAAAATGTTCCATGGCGGGCTTTGTGCAATACAAATGTGTTCTTTGCTTCAAAGTTCCGTCGAATAAAATTCTTGGACAGCAAGGACACTGTACGTAAGGAGTTAGACGACCTTTCCTTCTCCATTTCACCTACAAATAGCATTTGTAAAGCATGCCTGGCCGCCTGGCGTTGGTAAACAAACGGTGAAACGGAGAAGCTTCAAAGAACGGTTTAATATGTGAGCTAGAGCATAGACAATACGATAACCAACGCGCATGAAACAGCATTAAACGCTATTGATAAATGTCGTGAACCAACTAGGATTCGAGCCGACTTGCGATAAAGCTTTTATGCCGGCTACATTTAATAGTGTGAAATCGACTTTGTCTTCGACTTCGGAAATTAGATATCTTGACAAGTTTCAAGCCTTCAACAGCCTAACAGTTTGTAGGAATGACAAGAACTTTTTAGTCCGTTCGAACATGTGTTTAATGGTTGGGTATATATATAGTCAGGGTATAGTTTATTGCACAAAGCCCGCCATGGAACATTTTAATAAGCGCCAAATGAAAATGTACATTCATGCACGCTTCAGAAATTTGAATAAATTGAAGTTAATTTACCCAAAACGTAAAACGGATATGACGTAGGCCGGGCAAGCTTTTCTTCGTTTATTCGTAGACCCCTCACGAAACGTGTTTCTGCTGGGGTCTACACCGTAGGCTACGTTACGAGCTGCTTTGAAGTTGCACCAATCGCTGTAGTTTCGTGTCTTAAGAAAAAGGTCGTGTAGTCGATCTCTCTTGCCCATCAGTTAATTTATTTCAGGTGTCACAAAAGGGCACGGTCTGCCACTGACTGATAGTGCAGTTTAGGACACCACTGTCACGTACGATATTAGGAGAACTGACCAAAATCACGTCAATCAAAGATTGGCTAATTTCTGTGATGCGGGTTGGAGATTCCATAATTTGTTTGAGATTGAGTTCTGACGTCATTTCGGTTAATGATTTACATTCTCGACTTGTTGTGTTCAGCATGTTGCAATTTAGGTCTCCCATGATGATGATCGGTTTTCGCATACTGAGAGCATGGACGTCCTGAGGTTTGAGAGAATTTTCGAAACAGTCAAGTGGACAATCTGGAGGATGATAACAGACACAGGCCAGTAAGGACTTAGTTTTCTTATACTGCAAATTAATCCATAATTGGTGGAAGCTTGTGTCAGAGATCTGAGTAAGTTCTTTGATTACCGATGACTTAATGTTTTTTACGAACGTATGCACAAACACCGCCGCTTTCTTATACAATCGATCCAGGCGATGTAATTTGTAACCATTGATTTCTAATTTCTTATTTGTTACCGTAGTGTTCAACCATGTCTCGGAGATAGTAAAGACGTCAATTCTATTTGTTCTAACGAGTTCTTTCAACTGCAAGAAATGGGCTGTATTTCGTAGGGATCGTATATTTAAATGAGCTAACTTCAATCCCTCGGAAAGTTCGATCATCCCAACAACTTGCGATTCCGGTCCGAGACCGAGTACAATTAGGGTTGGGTAACTGGGATACTGTTTTAGAACTGGTGGAGACGTAGAATAAGTTGGAGTTAGACGTTGGAATAAGTATTAAGTTACGACTGAGTTTTTGGTTAGTACAGACCTCTGTACTAGTCGACGGTTGGTTATTCTAACCGGGATGGTTTCAGACTCATTATTCAAACGATTAGACATTGGACCAAAAGATGTATATGCCAAGTCAGGTATTACGTTCTGGTTCTGGTTATTTGGTTGACTAGGTCCAAATGTTTGAGCCAGTCCGGAGGGCGACGGTTCGAACGATGTTGCCGAAAATTTATCAGGTTTGGTCGCAGGCAATTATTTGTATTTGTTCTAGAACTGGGAGACTGGATGGAATTTGGTGATTCAGAGCACTCAACATGCCAATTAGTTTTGTCTGGATCGTTGAATTGAGCATTAGTCGCTTCCTTAATTTCAGATTTATTTCTGTAAGAAACTTCGTCTGTCTCATTTGGTTCTAGGGGTTTAAGCAAAGGTAGCCATTTCAACCATTCGTGTGGTTGTTTGCTAGTGACGTCCATTGTGCCGTTTGACATTTGTTTTAGACTATTACAGTAATTGTATTCAATGATGTTTTATATGGCCTTTGTATTTAGTGTTAGGTTTAGGTTTAATTCTGCGTATGACACTTTGCTCAGGAGAGCAATCGGCATCTCGAATAGCTTCGCCTCGATCATTGTATTGAATGTTAGTCGCTTCCTTAATGTCACATTTGTTTCTGTGGGAAATTTTGTCTGTCTGATTTAGTTCGGGGGGATCAAGCGCGGGGTTCAACCACTCGTTTTGATCTTGATTGCTTTGTAAATTAACGCGTGATTGATTTGTATTTTCATCCAGGCCCAAGGCCAAGGGTTTTATAATCGATATTTCGACATTATTTAATTGATTCAATGGAGGTTGTGTTGGCGGCGAGGCAGTCTTACTCTCATTGTTCTCAGGGGAATTCTCATTCGTTGTTAATTTCTTTGGTAGGGGTTTATCTAGTTTGGCTTCTAATGCAACAATTCTGCTTTGCATATTAGACAATTGGTCTCTGAGTTGATTGATCGCTTCAGTGTTTTGGCAGTATCTCTTCGGTTTATTGAGATTCTGTTTGAAAGCTTAGATTGATTAATTACAACATCTAGTTTAACGCCTTCCAGATCCATAGACAAGTCATAATATTCAGAGCGAGATGAATTTTCTGCATGTTTGATTATCGTTGTTTAGGACATCGGAGTTGTATAATTGTTCCGAATCGGCGTTTGTGATAGTCGGCTTGTTGAGGGAGTTGTAGATTTTATGCCTTAAGTCATATAAACAGTCAACTTTCCTCTCAATTTCCAACATTTTCATCTCCATATGTTCGCAATCTTTACAATGGGATTGCTCGTTTATGGTGTCGGTAGTACAACTTATGACTGATGTTTCGGATTGCAATGGCTGATCAGTCTCAGTGCTAGCATTGTTGATGGTGTTGCACGATTCTGCTATACTTATGAATAAACTGTCCGATGTAATGTCTGTTTGATCAACACGGTCTGTGTTAAGGACATTCACCAGGAATTCTTTAAATATTTCCCCATCCTTTCCATTACACGTCAGGGAATTTTGTATGCCTGGGTACCAAGTCAAGGTGAAATCTAGATTGGAACTTCGGAACTGCTTTGCTTTACCACCAGGTGATGACCAATTGCCTCGTAGGCCGACAATACTTTCAACGAAATTCTGTAGTAATTGAAGATCCTGCGACCATTTAATTCGGGTTCCGTCATACGCACGCTAATTCAAACAAAATGACCGTCGGTCACGATTTTTCGAGCTCTACAAAAATCGTAAATTTGACTTCTCTGAACCTTGACTTAGACATTATTAGGTCTTTGAAAGGTTGTGGTCACCTAACGCCCAGGAAATAAACTGGCGATGCCCATCGTAATGGTATCAAATTAGTTCAATATGCCATTTTTGACAAATTTTCGACTCTTTTGCAGAGGCCACGGAAGCATTTCGAAAGTGGAGGGGCATTGACCAAAAGGGGCACTTCTGTATATGACCAAAATCAAACGATTTTATGACGTTCACGAGCCGAACGAAAATTTTTGAAAATATGGAGTCTCTATAGAGATCAGATTGTACCGCATCTTTAAGCCTAGAAAAAAGGGTACTTTTTTCACTACTCTTTAACTCTTTTTTCACTTTTAAAAAAAGGGGGGACATGCCCCCATTGGCATTGCCCCCCCCCCAGTTCCGCGGCCCCTGCTCTTTTGAAAATGCTTACGCAAGTTGAAACGCTGATATCTCAGTCAATTATTCGTGAAATCTCATGTATGACCTATCAAAATTTACGTTAGCCTTTTATGAATACGACTACATTTATTTGAGCGACGTAGCTCTTATAGTTTTTTCGCTATATAGTACCCGGTATATATTGCCACTTGTTTATGTCTTGCCTTCTTGTGGTTGTAGCAAGCTTTAATAACTTTGCATTCAGTATCAGGATATAATGAATCCATATTAAATACAATCCCTATTAAGAAAAAATATATAAGGTTGATATATAACGGCAACAAATTATTGATTGAGTGACGAGTGGCAATGAATTTGCTATATACTGATATAGGGGTGAACACCTTGTAGGGGCAGGCGTGAAAAAGGTTTTCACCCCTGCATCTATATGTATCATAGGTTTTCACCCTTGCCCCTATATGTAACATAAGGTTTTCACCCTTATATCATTGAAAATAAGGTTTATACTCCTGCCCCAATAAGCAACATAAGGTTTTTACGCCTGTCGATCCCTATTGATAGCTGTATATATCAGTGTAAGATAAGGATACGATAAAACCTCAACTTTTGTTAATTGCCAGTTGTACATATACAGTTAGTTAATTAATATTCCCACCGTGGCCAGGTATATTTTTCAAGCTGGCCCGGTGTGGATATACACTCGAGTAACATCACAAACATCATATTCACCTGAGTACATAACACCAACACAGAAACAAAAATCATGATATTCTAATCTATAGTATTGCATAGAATGAACAGTATTATAAAAGCCATGCAGTGGTGCTGAACTAATTTGTTTTTTTTAAATATTGTTTATCATTCAGTTCAGGCCATTAATTAACCTATTAATTTACATTGTGCCCTACTTTATTATTTAAATTTATTTTACTCTGACTGTTTAACAGCAGTTAATTTATTTTACATGTTGGGAGAGAGCACTAGTGCTCAATGATTATCTCATAGTACACACTAGTTTGTTAAGTTAACCTACTCTGTCTAATCAGGCTAACACTAATGGCAATGAAATTGAGCAGTGACATCGCCAGGATTTCTAATCAAGGGGGGTCGAAAAAATCCCAGGAGGGGTCTGTGCTAGTTTGAATAGAATAAAGTTTGTTTATTATGTGAAAATGTATTTGGACTCCCATGCCAACCATGTACAATACAGTGCAATATATCCTTTTTAAATTCTAGATTCGGTAAAGTGCTGCCATTTTTGGAGGCTATTTTAATCAATTGTTTTGGTGATCTGAAATAACCAGTAAACACATAACAAATCCAGAACATTTAAAAATAGGAAGATATAAAATTTCCATTAAAAGAAATGAAAATATAATGCACATGCTTGTACTGGTCAGAATTTTTCCTAGTCCATGGGGGGGGGGGG
>CACRXK020002502.1:0-23008 GCA_902702795.2 Paramuricea clavata | reverse complement strand
TCATGATTGGCAACCTCGTTCCCAGCGTCACTAGAATTCAGCTCTTTAGATGATCTCAGACAATGCAACTCTCCTGATTTTACCGGGAGTCTCCAGAAAATTCATGCAATCCCCTGGTCTCCCGATTTATATCAAATTCTCCCGATTTTTCAGAATATTCAGGAAATGTCATTAAAAAATCATAAACATACTCTTTTTAGCAACATAAAAGACCTTTTTATGAAGTTACTTTATGGCAATTTATAGGATAACTTATAACAACATATTCCCAAAATGCAGGAAACGCCATTTCAGAAGACTTGATTTTTATTATTTTTCCCCCAGAAGAACTAGATTTCATTCACTGAACAAGTCTCCCTAAATTTTACCTCCAGTACTTGGAATGTCTGCGATCAGGATTTTAGTTGCAATTTAGAACAGTGTTTTGACATAGTCAGAGATGACTTGTGTTTGTAAGAAAATTTAAAATTTGTGCAAAAGCATTTCTCAACTATTACAGTGTATGTGTTCAAATCTAATCAAACTGTCCCTAATCATTGGACATGAGCTAGGGGAAATTTGGAGAAAGAAAAATTGTGACAATCAGGTTGCATGGAGGCCCTCCTATAGACCTGGCTGATTTTTGGATTCCAGTCATCTGAAGAGTGCTGCTAATTGTGCTGTGTTTGCGTATTCATGATCATAGGGTCTCACAGACTCCGCTAAATCATTCTGCAGCCCTGGCAGCCCCTACATTTTGAAACCTAGGATTCTTTCCCTCGAACGCAATACTTAATGTTAAACCACAGGTTTATAATTAATTCTTGTTATTAATCTGAAACAAAAATTCCTGTCATTTGGAGAACAATGTGCATGTCTATGAAGAAAGCCATTTGAAGTCTAGTTGAAAAATGTTGCCTTTTGCTGGGCAAATAATTAAAATAATATCTGCTGAGAAATAATTAACCTGGTTAGTAGAGAACCACCTAGGCTAGGAAATCATACATGTATTTTGATTAGTCATGTGAAATATGTGCTATCAAACCTAATCAAACAGTTTCTTAATGGTAAATAGGCAATTCCAGCTTTTAATTTATGCATGCAGAGGATGATGGGAAGTAAGGTATCATATTGCTGAGTATGCTGAAAAATGTCAATAAAAACTGCCGAAACAACAGAAATATTTCAATATTTACAAGTATAAGCTATCACTCCGTGTTTACACGCCCACCATTTTTATTTTTTCAGCATTATCAGCAATATGACACCACAGAATAGGAAGGAACAGCAGAAGCGTAACTCAAGCAAATATTTGTCCGCGTTTTTACAAGCGATTCGTCATCAATCACGCCATCCTGGCTAGTACAACCAGCACTTTGTACCTACCAAAATCTGATAAAAACTTCCGGTTGTACTAGCCAGGATGACGTGGATTGACGTGAGCGAGTTAAAATTTTTGTGGACGTAAAACAATAAGGGAAACGACTAGAGTTACGCTTCTGCTGTACCTTCCTATTCTGTGATGATACCTTACTTCCCATCGTCCCCTGCACGCTTATACTCAAAGGTGGAATTGCCTATTACAATGTTTGTACATTGGCAGCAGTAATTTGCTAAATTATTTACACTAAAGTAAATCTCTGGTAAAAAATTAAATAATTTGTCGATTCATACATTTTGCATGTTCACTGCATAGACAAACTCAGATGCACTGCACCCAGCAAGACCAGTATCCTATCCTCAAATAGGGGATAAAGGATAATTTGCAAATTTAAATATTTGTGTATATTGTATCCTACTCCAATACAAAATGCGATAATATAGAACACAACAATTTATCAAATAAAGGCAAATAAAGTCTTAACTTTATTATGAAATATTTACCTTGAATTTCATGGTTGAAGTTGTACATTTATACTTGGAATTCTTTACAACAGAACAAGAACTTTTTCGCTTTATTATGTTAAATTTGTTACTTTGTTCGCCATTCTTGCTTAATATCTACAAATAAATACTTTTACTCTTTTCAAACGAGCCCAGAATTTGGTTTAAAAGGTGTTTTCATGCAAAGACCCGCATTTAACTTCGTAGTCTTCGTATATATAACACTCCCTTAATACACAGTTAATAAATCCTATTTTATTAACTGTGCTATATGATAGCAACATTGTTATTCAATTCACCCGGTTAATGAATAACTTTCGGTACCAGCTTTCATTGTATTTGCATTGACCAATCAAATCACGTTCTGAGTTGGATGTAAAAGTATATAAAGTGCATATTTCGACACCATAATCGCCATAATTGTAACACTGTCAGTAATCAAAGTGGTTCAAAGGCATTTATACGAAAATATATTCATTGTGTACATTTTGGGCGAAATAACATTTCTATAAACGTCTGCTGATGGGAAATTGAGGTTTGTATTTCATATTTTCATATTATATTCAATGTCGTAATTCGTTGTATTTCGACGCAGCATCAAGATAGATAAAATTTTAAAAACTCCGATACTTGACAGTTGAATCATATCCTCTCTAACACGTTGCTTTTGTTGAACCGAAAGAGGTGGAAATATTTTGAGGTATCCACTACTTGAACATTACAAGTAGGAGCAAGATTATTTGAAATATATATCGAAATTATTTTCAGCAAAATTGCGCCATGTTGACATAAATCCACTGTTTGGTTTACGCAAGTTCATCGCGTCTGTTTATTTCAAAGCTTTAAAAAAATTATTAACCAGACAAGATTGAAAAAAATATTTTTAATTTTATAAAACGCTTTTGAAAGTTTGCTTTGAAGTTTTACATCAGAATTTTTTTATTAGGAAAAAGCCGGCCAGGCGTTCAGGATATTAAAATATGCTGACTGGCTTTTCCACAACAGACCCATGACTCGAATACTGGGTGATTGGGTCCCTTTTGCATCATTGATCCACCAAGATCTCAGCGACATGCCTTTGATTTATATGTACTATTAACTCTCCAAAATCTTGGGTGTGAAATTTCCAAGCTTTTCAGATGGTCTCTGTCTTTAAATTGTTTACATATTTTTGAAGGCAAATTCAGAAATTGCTTAGACAGCACTATTTGCATGTATACTGTATCACTTGACACTACCATCACAAAGCCCCCTTGGTACTAAAGGTCATTTTATGTGCAACTTGTTATGCAATTTCTAAGAACATAGAGCCATGTTATCTAAAAAGTAGTCCCATCCTTTAAAAATATGTTATATTTGTATTAAATTAAGGAAAGTGTTGGCAGACTATAGAATGTGGGCCATGTGAATTGTGGGCCCTATATCCGAAAAATGCATTGCAAGTTGCATGTAAAATTACCTTTAGTCCCAAGGGGGTTTTGTGATGGCAGTGTTAAGTGATAGAGTATACATATATCGCACTGTCTAAGCAGAATTTCTGCTTTTCAGCAAAATGAAAACAATAAGACAGGGACAATCTGAAAAGCTTGAAAATTTCACACCCAAGATTTTAATAGTTAAATATAAAATCAAAGGCATGCTGCTGAGATCTCGGTTGCATGATGCAGAAGGGACCCAATCACCCAATACTTCATGGTAAAATTGCCTTGTGTAACATGGCCTTAATATATATTGTGCTGTAGCACATAACAACAACAGTTCAGATTGTATGAATTATGTTAACTTATTAGATCATTGGAGCTTAAATCATTGCTAATGTCTTACAATTTCACTACTTTGAATTATTGGGGGTAACCCACAAACATTCAATGTCAGTCTACAGTGTTCACAATGTCAAATCTCTCTTATTTGGTGTTTCCTTCATAGCTCTTACAGCTGTATACAGCCACAAGCACAACATAGTAGCAATTTTTGATGCTCTGTAAATGAATGTGCAACAATGTGCATAATTTTATGAGTTGCACCAAAAAAGCCAACGTCCTTAATTATCACTTAATTATCATTGATCATGGTGCTATCATTTGAAATGATCTTTTTTATTATCATGACAACACAAGTGCATTCTGAGGCATTTTGCCCTAAACCCAAGGTTGAAAATAGCATATTTAGAAGAGTTTTGCATCTGCATATGCCCTAGCCATTAGAAAATTGGTTTGGTTTCAGTGCTTGACCAAACCCTTGGGAGAGGGGGCTTGTGCTCTCCAAGGTTTGAAGTAACAGCCAATCACCAATCAATGATCGGCAAGAAATTGCTTATGATCACTGGAAAAGCAGGGTTTCCAACCTGAAAAAGCAGGGGAAGTCATGACTGCTGATCACCATGATAAAGAACTTTGGGAATGCTACTTCAAGCCCTGACTCTCTGAAAGTATTAGATTCCCTGATTTTCTAGTTTTCACTTTTCAGCAGAAACCAGCCAACATGGTTTACAGCAAATGTTGTAGCTCATGTGACAGAGATTAATGAAATTCAATGTTCATTTTCGTTTGCCTAAAACTTGCATGGACAAAATGGTTTTATTGGATTCCCCTCCTCAGTATTATCAGTCTGATCTTGATTGCAATTAGTATTATGCCAGAATATTAAGAATAATTGTGATTTACAACTGGGAAGGGAAAGTAGTAATAAAAGTGAAAATACAAACAGAAAATGAACCCCATATGCATAAAAGCAACATATGTAGTACAAACTAGGGCAATACTTGTTTATGCATTAAGATTGTGTTAACAATTTAAAACTGTCTGACAATAGACCTCTCTCTTATGCTTGTGGAAAAAATTGCTTCACTTTGTTTCTCCCTCCAACCCCCTACAGTATATCAATTATGTCTAAGTGACTAACAAACATTTAGATTAAAAAGTAATCGGCATGTCTATGCCTGACCCAAACTCAGAGTTTAGTACCCCACTCACAAATTTGTGTCCATATCATCATTGTGAGTATGGTATATAATGAAATGCTTTTCAGAAGTTTGTCTCTAGCCCAGAAGCCATTTAAAATTTTTAGAAAGTTGATCCCATTTTATACTATAAGTGTGGTCTAGTATTGTAAACATTTACAATATTACCAGTAGAATTAGGATAATTGCCAAATACATCAAAATAATCCGCCGCACATCTTGTCTTGGCAAAGCGGGATCATATAAACAGCCCCTTATTCAGCGAATTGCGCATCCTGTCTTTGATCCCTTGGGTTTGAGGCAGCACTTTCCTTGCGATAGTAACTTCTAGTAATACCAATAACTTAAATAAAGGTACATTAGTTATAAACATTTAACACAAATTCTGAATCGATTTGGATTTTAATGAATAATGTAAATCAAAATTATATTGAACTATTAAAGTTCAACGAGTGTAAATTTTATGACGTCAGAAAAATCAGGATTTCAATTTTTCCCGCGAGACTATTCCCACGCGTGGAACTAATATTTGTGTACTTTTCATTTTTGTTTTCATTTTGACTTCCGTAATATTTGTGATTTGTTTGGGATTATTGAAATCAGAAAATACAGTATATCTGAAAGAATGCATCATTTTGCACTTGTTGAGACTTGTTGTGAAAATCAGAATAAAAGGTCGTAAAACTATTCTCGACTATTAAAATTGTTTCTCTAAAAAATTGTTTCACGGAAGACCAACTTTTTATATAAAATAAAAATAACATTCAAGAGCAAGTTGAATGCGAAGAGCTAGTAAGTTTAATATTAACTATTACACAAAATATTTCGGTGACATACAGTTATTACAGTAATTATTTGTAGTCCAGTATCTGAATAAGTCAAGTTTTAAATTCGTTACAGTAATATTTATATTTCACTAATTCACTGTAGTTTCGACTTTCGACAAGTCGACTTTGAACAATACTAATCGTTAAAAATGTAAAAAACATAGTAAACAAAAGTTTAAAAACTTGTTTTAGTATTTTTGCACAAGTGAATATAACAAATCCTACAACCTGATTGGTCAAATTTGACGTATAAATGGCAGCTAGCCATTTTGTGGAAGTTTACTGATAAAGAAATTAGAGAAATTGAAATAAATTCAGTACCAAAAAACACAAAAAACTGGTGTAAAAATACTAAAACAATTATTCGCCTCAGGCTCTGTGATTATCGGGGAATATTCACTTCGTCTTCGTCTCGGTGAATATTCCCCGATAATCACCTCGCCTTCGGCGAATAGTTGTAATTAGTATAAATTTCCAGGTGACTATTGATATTTCTGCATTCTGATTGGTTAAGATTCACTGTCTCTGAAGTGATAGTCACTGGTCAGTGACTATAGCTTTTTTTCAAAATGGCTGCTCGTTTTGCCGTAGTAACAGAAGAGGAAATTACCAAAATTAAAGAAGATAGCATTCCGAATAAACCCAAACAAGCTACAAAATATGGTTTAAAAATATTTCAAGGTAAAATATTAAACTTTACGTGCTTTTATTTGGGAAAAAACTGTCTTAGTCGCAACGCGAAACAGAGCCGTGTCTGAGATTTAAATTTTGTAAACAAACTATTTATAGTGAAAATAAATTTATTTGAAGTGAATTTTTATAAAGTTGTGTGGATTATTGTTTGTAAACACCTGGAAATTTATACTAAAACAATTAGTCGCCTCAGGCTCGGTGATTACAAGCCTATATTCACTTCGCCTTCGGCTCAGTGAATATAGGCTTGTAATCACCTCGCCTTCGGCGACTAATTGTTAATTAGTATAATTACATACTGTAGGTGATTATTGACAATTCTCCACACTGATTAGTTGCCGGTAAGGTGATTATAACGCGATTTTCGAAATGGCGGCCGAATCCTTTTCGTCTAAATGACGAAAAAATGTGTATTTTAATTTTTCCCCAAATAATCACCTATGACATTATACTAAAACAATTATTCACCTCCGGTTCGGTGATTATCAGGAATAAAAACCTCGACTTCGTCTCGGTTTTTATTCACCGATAATCAACTCGCCTTTGGCGAATGTAAATTGTTAAATAACAACATACGTACTTTTTATTTCAACTACGTACGATTTAAAGCATACTGGTGTCGTTTTTCTCAAGATAAGCATGCATCGAAAAATATTTCGCCGGCTAGCTTGTGTCAAAAAGACCACGAATTTCCCACGCACACGACGCGAGAATCACGTCTGACTGAATCAACTTCAGATTCTACTAATAACTGTAGGGAGCTTCCTTACGCTCTCTAATTAATTTCCACGCGCGCGTCATGCGGCGGCATAGCACACCAAAGCGCTTGGGTACGAGGCTGCGCGCGCAAAGAAACAGCGAGAATGCCATTGTAACTGACTAACTGTCATTTCTTTCTTTTCCAAGTTGCTCTGCAAGTGATTTGTTTTCAATTTTTTCAAATGTGGATGTCAACGTGATATATGTATAAAGGTAAGAAAGTAACTTAAGGAGGCTCCCTTCAGTAGAACGTGGGATGATCGCGGAATGAGTACGTGGACTATCCCACGCAACTGTCACGATCAAAACAAAACGAAAATTGCCCGGACATTTTTTTTATTGCTAATTCTGAACGATCTATAACGAAAAAAATGACTCCCGATTGAGGGAGGGGAAGTGTCAACTTCCCGGGCTCATATTAACGCACTAATTTGCGGGCTAGCCCGGCAAACCGGCCTGGAATTTGTGACGCAACTCTTGCTTCGAATTCAAAACAAATACGAGATCAACAAAATTAAAACTTCTGAAGCACGTTCCGTTTTTGCAAAATTAAAGAAAATCTCGCGTTGCCGCCAAAAAACCACGCGTGAATTTCCAGTAGCACTTGCCGGAGGCTAGCCGACCTCATGTGAAACAAATAACAATTTGGCCGGGAAAGTGAGCTTGCCCAGTTTAACAGGCCAGGCCGGCTCATATGAACAGGTCCTAAGAAACAGTAGCTAGATATATTTTACAAGTGAATTAAATCAAACTACGACCTAAATTGAATTTTACCATGCAAGATAAGCCGATATATAAATCACTAACTTTAACTAATCTTTCTCTTTAAAATCATTCTACAGGCTTGTCAAGCTGCAAGGTCAAAAACATGGCAAAAACGAAAATTATTGTGTAAAGCCTGTTTTCCACTAGCGAATTTTTTCGCGCGAGGCGAATTTTTTATCGTTCAATAAATTGAAAGAACTTATAAAAAATTTAATTAGTTCCAGCCGAAAGCTTATAAGACAAAAGATTCGCGCGACAAATTTTGCTAGTGGAAAACCGGCTTGGGAGACTCGACTTTATGATACAGGTGAGAATGCTAATACTAATAGGTAGTAAAACTAGCAGAGAATCATTAACAATTGGTGTAGAAGAATGCCCACTGATCGCAAACATACTGGAGGATGCCTATGTATTTAATAAGTTGTTTTTGAATATTACAGATCAATCTAACCGAACGGTGGCATTGCATTAAAACCTCATGTTACTTATGTTTACAATTGTATGCCTGTTTTATATCGAAATAGCTAGTATGCTGTATATTCTAAACATTGTTTCAACCTCAAATGTTGCCAATTATCCAACAAATCACTGGCTCGTGTCATGTGGACATGCAAAATAGTAATTTTTATTCCATATCACGTGATCGTAATCAGCCAATTAAATGACCATAATTTAAGGAAGTGTTATATAAAACTCTTCATTCAATTAACGTCTTATAAATCTTAAAATAGAAGAGAAGCCACTGATGACGAATTTTAGCACGACAATATTTTAATAATTTTTTCATGATTTGTCGTGCTCAATCCAATGACATAACTCTTTTGCCTCTAGCTCAGTTTAAGCTGGGGGCTTTTTAGCACAAAGGTGCTAAAAAGCCCGACTGCATAGTACAACTGCACTCGAGTTGTTGAGCACGCGGGGCATTTGGAGAGCATGAAAAAGCGTTTCCAACTCTGCGCTTGAGTCTTCTCCCAGTTTCAATTTCTCCTAACGCAAGCAAAATACTAGAACGATTCTGATTGGCCGCCAGAAAATCGGCTGACCGGACATTGCTAGCTTGCCAGTTGCCACAGCAATAAAATGCAAGTGAAGCTTGAAAAGCTCGAAATAATCGAAATATGTTGGCAGTTGGTACATTATTTACCGCTTGTATTATCAAACTGAAAAATGCCGTAATGTGGGATTTACTTAACTTATGACACAAAAATAAGGGGTGTCGATTCTAGCCAAGACCAGGGCTATTTCATGTCTCTTCTATCCTGGGGGTTGGATTGTGCTTTTTGGAGTGTAAATGCGGGTTGGAGTGTAATTTGACTAGCCATGTGGAGTCGTGGTCACCTCATTTGCCTTTCAAGCTGGGAGACCTGGGTTCAATCCTTGGTCGGACCTCTTTCACATTGACTTTAGTCAATGGTTAGACTTTCGCGTCTTCTCAGGACGTTTAATTGTAGGTGCATCGGTGCATCGGATTCCCTGTCAATTGGTCAATAGCCTTTCAAGAAATCCGCTGACCAATGGTTGAGAATCTCGATAAACATATTCATTGCTATTTTATTGTACATATTTTAGTGCATCAAGTTGATTTGATTTGAGAAAGTACAAAAATAATCGAGAATACCTATAAAGTGCAGAATTGATCTGATCGATTAATAAATTCTATACGGAAACCCCGTAAGAATATTCTTGTGGTAGAAACAATAAACATCAAGGTAAGCCTGTCATTTTTACCAAAAAGATTGTATAACATGCACAAATCAAATATAGAAAGCTTAAATTCTTGGTCGGCGCAATATTTCAAATTGAAATTCAGTCGAAAATTTAAAAAGGTGCAATCTGTTAAAACCGTTAAATTCGACTCGTAATCATTCTCTGTGCCGTTGGGATAGGTCAATATGAGTAATGCCCGGTGATTATTTAAAACATTATTTAAAACATTTCAATCTTTATTAGGTTTTCTTTATTGGGTTATTTAAAACATTTCAGTCTCAACGATGGATACTTAATGATATTGGTTGATATAGGCCGTCGTCCAGTGCCCCAAAATGTTTAGTTTCGTTGCACACCTCTTTAAACTAAAAGAAAATTACATATTCTTATAGATTAAGTGACGCTGAATCCAAATCTAAAAAGTTCTTGCGGGTTCACCCTGCAGTTTTTTTGTAAATTGCGATCAAAATCTTGAAATTTACGAGTTTCGCAATAGCATTTTTACTATATGCCATACGTCAAAATGCTTACTCTCGGAACCAGTCACTCGCGCGCCATAGTGAAAATTATACAGGATAGGTCACTTCCGCCTCCTCTTGAGATATGTGAAATCAGATTTGAGGTAAACAATGAGCAACACGATTTACGAGTTTCATATATTATTATAAAACAAGACGCTCTCTCGAGCGTTAAGTTGCTGGGGCTTTTTAAATAGGCGCCTGCGTGGTTTGCAACGAGCGGTAAGAGTATATTCAACGATTTGTGGGCTTGATTTGTAATTGTACATAAGTTTATTAAATAGTGACACGTTGCAACATAATGTATACAGCAAATTTAATTAACTAAGGGATGGACCATTAGAAAAGTGATCGGGGGGGGGGATTTTCTAAGAGGCAATATTTTTTTTGTACACTTACAGAAGAAATTTTTTTTTCTCTCTTGATGGCTGGAAATATATTTTTTTTATTAAAATTTATAGGCCTATCTTCCAAGAAAGGAATTTTTTTGGCACTCTGCCTGGGAAGATTTTTTCCTCTAATTTTTTCCTGGGAATAAATTCTTTTTTGGTCCCCCCCCCCATCAGTTTTCTAACGGTCCGTCCCTAAGGTCATCCTTTCAATGAAGTGGAATCTCACAATCAGGTCCGTTGCACAAGAGTTCATCATATCGCTGAACTGAAGAATTCCTACAGGTCATAAAAGAGATCCACTGAAGAATTCCTGTTAATACCCATGAAGAGAGACCCTGGAAGAATTTCAATTTTTACATTTGACCCCTGAGAAAATCTCATTCAAAATATCCATTACCGGATTACCCCCAAAGAATTCCACACAGAAAATATTTGCTTATCCCTGAGGAATTCCAAAGCTAAAAATTTATCACCTCATTCCAGCAGAATTGAAAGCTGGAATAGCCCATTTTGTGCTGGCACTGTGGCACAAGTGTTCATACTTGGGCCTTGGGCTATAATAACCCCTTATTCATATTTGAGGATAAATACAGATTTGTATATTTTTATTTTAACTTGTTTATAACAAATTTTAAAACACAAAAATTGTTTATCAGACAGTTAAGGACTAAGGAGTCGTTTGTGAATTAACCCATTGAGTGACAGCACTCTCTCCCTGATGAGTAAAATCCTTGGCATTAGACACAGTAAAATAATAAAGTAGGTCACATGAGGGTACATTGCCACTTAAAGGGTTATATTGATTAGGGCGCATATATTGATTATTGGTGCAGAATTTAGCTTTTTGCACCTAACTGATGCATGCGATAGACAGTGGTTATATTTCACCTCAGGGCCGTAGCAACCAGGGGGGGGGGTGCTGTTTGAAAACTAAATTAAAAAATTTCCTCGGGCCTTTGGCCATTGCTTTCAGTTCCCCAATCAAAAAGAGCTTCCCACAGCACTGCACTCCCTGAGCTATTGGCATTAAAATTTTACATAACTTTATATTAGCAGTCAGTGGTGTAGAACTGAATCGCTAACAAAGAGGGCCCTCAAAGAGGGGGGGGGGGTGACAAGACGTGGGGTAACCATGCATTGAGGGTGCAACATGGTAAATATAAATAGTTCCAGTATTCGCTTTTGGTTCTAGCAATTCTTCAATTGGTGATTTTTAACTAAAGGGCTTAATTAACATCAAATAATACACTCCAAAATATTGAAGCTATTACATGTTAGAGCCACATAAATATCATCAAATGGTTAGATCATAGTAAGGTACAGATTACTGCTAGATTATAAATTTTGCAATCAGCAAAAATATTGCGAGGTTAATCTTCCCAAGTTGACATTAAATTTTTAACAAGGGGACCCCTGTTTGCAATCTATTAAATAAGCAAATAAGATACAAGTAAAAATCATGAATACATGATGCAGTTTACAACAAGAACATGGGAGTTTTTAAGCTAATAGTTCAGTCCTATAACCAGAATAATAAGTGGACCTTATGTAATGTTAACATAATACAGCCAATGGCTGCAAGGTTTATCAATTAAAAACATCTATCTATCTAAGGAATACCAATCCAAGATTGTGTGTCACGTACCTCGTGTGTCACTTCAAAACAGCCAACATTTGAGCCTTCTTGAAAATAGAGCTAGCATGCAAATATGACAGTTCCAATACATGTAAACAAATACGATTTTTATGCAGACTATTGGAGCAACCAAGACTATAAGCCATATTAAAGCGTATATAGATGTAAACCTTCACAAAACAAAAATATAAACGTTCAGAAATAATGGTACGACGAATAAATAACACAGTTTAATATTGTCAGTTAATCCACCTCGGAATATACTCCACTCCTCGATAGTGAAACGTCGACATAATTTTGTATATTCTTGATGGATTTCTTTCAAAAAGCCCCCAGAAGAAAAAGTGTGATTGAAAGAACAATTTGACGTTCACTTTATACACTTACGAAGACTTTAAGACCGTTAAAATAGCGAAAATGTATGCACGTATTGCTTCGTATATAGATCAGTGGGAATTTCCATTTTGTGACTATCCATGGAGAAGGAGAAGGAGACCAAATTCACCCGAAACCTATAGTTGCTGGCACAGGTGCCCCAGCAACTAATAAAGATGCCTAGTGGAATTTGTTGAGTCGTTGCACTTATTTAATTATGCTCTGGATATCCATTGAGCACTCTGCCAAATGTTTTTGTAAACAACGAAACGTAATTCTATATATACATACATACATATATATATATATATATATATATATATATATATATATATATATATATATATATATATATATATATATATATATATATATATATATATATATATATATATATATATATATATATATATATTTAACAGTTATTCTAAGAACTCGAATCGAATATGAGCTGATAGCCGATGAGGCGCGTAGCGCCGAATCGGCTATCGCTCATATTCGACGAGAGTGAGTGGAATAATTGTTTTATTATATACACAAGGTCTGAATTCACCGACTTTGCTTTTCGGATATTTTCAATATTTTTCTATTTTGTTTATGTTTTTATCTTCGCTCTTTCGGCCGATTATTTCTTCAAAAATATATATTTTTAACCATTTTAAATTTTAAAAATTCATTTGCTAACCTGTAAACAATTTGTGCGAGTTTTTTCATTGTGTTTTTAATCCTGTAAAGGCTATAAAAAGCGAACAACTTGCCGTTTTCTCGTTCGCAAAAATCGGAAATTCAGTTTGAGCCGCCATTTTGTTTTTCTCTACTAGTAGGATATGAGCTAATATCCTGCTAGTAGAGAACCAATCAGATTGCAGAATACCTCATATCCAGACCTTGTGTATATAATAAATATATATATATATATATATATATATATATATATATATATATATATATATATATATATATATATATATATATATATATATATATATGAATATATATACTAGAAGAATTTAACACGAAAAATTTTAAAATTATTAGAAATTATATTTAAAATTATTAGAATTTATAATTTTGACTTTCGTGAACTAATTATTTTCATTGCAATACCATTTTTGAATTGTCATGGAGACGCACGCTTTTTAGCCAATGAATTATCCTGCTAGTAGAGAACCAATCAGATTGCAGAATACCTCATATTTACCAGACCTTGTGCATATAATAAATAAATATATATATATATATATATATATATATATATATATATATATATATATATATATATATATATATATATATATATATATATATATTAGAGGTGTGCAAATCCGATCGGATTTGGGAACCAAAATATTCATATCGGATTGATAAAGTTGTTTCGTTGTCGGATAGGACTTCGAAATCCGAAATAAAATGAATTAATTATCCACGCATTATCGCAAGAATTAATTATCCATGCATGGTATGGTATGGGATTGTTGTACGACGACAATTTGTTACGCTTTCGCTGTCGTACTAGCACATCATCTCCAATCTGAAATGTAGCTGGTTTCGCATTGTTTCTGTCATCGGCATATTCTTTCATTTTCCTTTTAGCGGTCGCATCTTTACACCTGAGGTCAGAATCCATAACAGTTGGGGAAACTTCGGGTAGTTTTATTCTCATCTTTCCTCCAAATAATAATTCCGCGGGTGTTTTGTCGGTACTTGCGTGCGGAGTTGCGCGATAGTTGCGCAGGAAACGATACAGCTGTTGTTTCCAATTGAGCTGCTCAGTGTGTGCCGTAATAATTGCTTTGTTTAAAGTTCGCATGAATCTCTCTGCTTCGACATTTGCCTTGGGCCACAGTGGAGTAATCTTTCGGTGGCTGAATCCTAGATCTTCTGAAAATTCCTTAAATTCTTGACTATTAAAAGGGGGTCCGTTATCAGTTTTTATTTCTATCGGAATGCCATGGGTAGAAAGAATATTGACAAACTTTGGTATTGTTGCCTTTGCTGAGGTGGATTTCAGAATTTCTACTTCCGGATACCGCGAATATTCATCAATGACTACGAGTAGATAGTCACCGGTTGGTAGGGGTCCACAAAATTCTGCTGAAAGTTTCCGTTGGAGTAACAGTCCAGTTGACTGTTCGGATTGCTTTGGTATGGTGTTGTAATGTTGGGTCGTTGACTGTCGCTGTTTTGACATCATCGAGGGATATTGCCTTGGGGGTGGCATGCTGTGCGACAAAGGATATGTATTCGTCTGCTATCTTGGAGTACTGGTTTGATGGTGAATGTGGCTGTGGGTGCGGGACATGTAATCAGCTGGGTGTGATTTCCCTGGTTGATATTTAACAGTGAAGTCATATCGCTGAAGTTTCAGTGACCATCGTTCAAGCCGTGCTGAACAACGAGATCGAGGATTTGCATGGATTTGCTCAAGAGGTTTATGATCCGTAATCACTGTAAAATGAGAACCATAGACGTATAAATGGAAATGTTCACATGCCCAGAAAATAGCGAGAGCTTTCCTTTCGGTCTGCGAATATTGTTGTTCAACAGGGTTTAACGCACGACCAGCAAAGGCGATAACTTTTTCTTCTTTCGTTTTGGAATCTTGTTGCATGACAATTGCGCTAAGACCCACAGAGCTGGCATCGACAATCAAGGTGGAATCGCTCTTTGGGTTAAAATATATATGATATGGTTTTGTCATCAGTACGGTGTTTCTTTAATGTGTCCAAAGCCGTTTGGTGTGATGATGTCCATTGCCAGGTGGCGTTTGATTTGGTGAGTTGGCGTAGGGGCTCAGTTATGGTAGAATAGTTGGGGATGAAACGTTGGGCTTTGCTTTTTTTTCGTTACATTATTCGCTATTTCTTGTTGAGCACGCTTAGACGAGTGTGGTCTGGTTGACATGAAACGTGAACAATAATTCGCCATCCCAAGTAGGCTTCTCACTTCCGTTGGATTCTGTGGAGCACTGATTTATTGGAAGGCTTCGACTTTCTTCGGATCTAGAGACACACCGTCTAAAAGACATAACCATAAAATTCTATGCATGGCTTGTTGTATTCACATTTAGTCCGGTTGAGGGTTGAGTTCATTTCTTGCAGGCGTTGGAGGATTGCTTCCAAAGCATGGTTATGTGACTCCTGATCGCTACCATATATAATAATATTATCACTTATGTTTCGTGCACCTGGTATGCCCTCTAGGATTTGCTGTATGGTTGCTTGAAAAACTTCCGCTGCTGAGATAACTCCAAAAGGCAATCTTGTGTAGCGTCGCCGACCTTTGTGTGTAGAAAATGTTGTTATGTACCGTGATTCAGGTGCAAGTTCTAGCTGGTGATAGCCTTGGTTTAGATCAAGCTTGGAGAAAACAGTTTCTCCATTTAAGTCATTAATAAGGTCATCGATAGTGGGTGTGATGTGTCGTTCCCTCTCTATCGCTTTGTTGGCAACGCGCATGTCAACACAGAGGCGTACCTTTTCTGGATTTTTTGGTTTAGGTACCACAACTAGTGGAGACACCCATGGGGTTGGACCATGTACTTTTTCTATTATGCCTTCATGGTCTAATCGTGTTAATTCTTGTTAAAGTCCCTTTCGAAGGTGAAACGGGATTCTTCGGTGTGGTTGGGCACTAGGTGTAACAGTTTCATTGATGTGAAGATGAACTTGACAGTCTTTTAATTTTCCAACTCCATGATATCGATCATTGTATTTGTCTAATAATTGTTTTAGTTTGTTTTCTTCTTGAAATTCCGGTTGTTGATTTTCTGTTGCATTAATAGTTAACTTCATAAGTTTCAAGGCTAAGGCTGTCTCGTAGCTAAGCAACGAACCACATGTCCCATCCATAACATATATTGTGGTCACAACAATACGAGTCGACGATTCTATTTCGACGTCAAATTTTCCAACGATGGGCAGAGGTGTTTTCGCGCCGTATGCGTATACCTTTGTGTTTGTCTTAGGGACCGGTCATTATTTATGGCAAGGGTGGGGCTGAAGAGAAAATGGTGGGGTAACTGAAAAATAATACTTGCTTTAGGTGGGGTGGCCAAAAAATCCTTGCATGCAGAGGTGTGGTAAAAAAAATAACCTTACTTTAATCACACACAATACAATATATACTACTATCAGAGTTTAATATGTGATTATTCTAATTTTGAAATAAAATATTATTGCTTTCCAAAATGTTGACAGAAACACCCCCCTCAACCCACCCGTAAAGGGTCATTTTTATATTCATTTACACACAAAATCTCCAAAGACTCCAATTATCAGACAAAATATATACTGCCTATATATAGAGGCTGTTTATATGGTGCAACTGCAAGCCAACCCCAGGGTACCCAAGCTGGCACAGTTTTGGCGAGATCCTGCCTTTGTTGTTATTTCTTACTTAAAAGTTCACCTTGTATATACATGGGTAAAGAGCGGGCCCAGCTATAGCTAAGCGAGATCCCGCCCCTTTAGTTCAAGATCTTGCCTCAGGAAAGTGACCTTAAGTCTGTAGCCCCTAACCCCGGGCATCCAGCCTCTCCCCCATATAAACATCCCCTTATTACATATCTCAAAAAGTATATATAGAGGCTATTAAATTTTCAGGATTTAATTTTTGGGCATCTACACTTGATACTGTATAACTAATATTTATATCCAGTATGTAAACCATGTGGACAATTCAGGTAGCAAATCCTGAAATATGCCCCATGCCCATTGTGAATCTGGCGAATCATTCCAATGGCTAGTTCATAATATGTTCAGCTCAAACATTGTTCTGAGTCTTTGGCAACTAGCTGTTTTTCTTTACTAGCAGACCATGTATACATGGATAAAATAAGAGAAATCTATTTACCCGTTTTACAGATTAATTTAATTGTTTATATAATCATACTTGGAATTCGGATGAATATCTTTATCTTCACACTGTATAACAGCAACTTTTTCTCATTAATTTACAGTAACATCATATTCTAAATTCAGATATTCTCACATGGGACATATGCTTTAGTATCGTTGTATTGTTTACAAATTAAAATATTAAATTGATTTCATAAACTTCAAGAATTCCTTGGGAATTCTTAAGGAATTCCTTTAAAATTCCGTGATAATACATGTGATTGTCTATAGTAAGGAAATGTTAAAGGAATTTCAGAGGAAATTTTAGAATTTAGATAGTTGCAATCATGGGTGAGCACACATTTTGTGAAATTGTTTCAAAATAAAATTGCATTTTAATTAATAAAGAAACGCAAGAATGTGAAAGAAACCAAATTATATAGAGTGAAACTTTAAAGTGGGAAAGAGATAGGGTGGTGAAATACGGTTAGTGTTCTAAAATATTGAAATATATACTGTACAGGTTTTATATCAGTGCATGGTTAATATATATATGTTTATGGGACTAGTATTGCACTATCTCGTGAAAAGGGAATATAGCGTTGAATACAAACTATAAAAACCCATTCATATTTCAATTTTACAAGTAGACAAATTTTAAGCCTTCAGATAACTATAATTGTTTATATAGCACCTTGCTATTGTAGGGGTAACCCATAATAAGGCATGACTGTTAGTGTGCTTTAATTATAATGGCCACTGTGGTCAAAGCACCCAATAATAATTATTATTGCTGCCGTAGCGAGCGAGCGTGAAGCGAGCGAGGCAGCAGTCCTAATCTTTATGTATGTATATATATATATATATATATATATATATATATATATATATATATATATATATATATATATATATATATATATATATATATATATATATATATATATAAGGCAGATGAAATCTCGATCGTTTCGGCGTATTTCGGCCTACCACAATGCACTGCTTCCGGGCCGGCAGGCTATTCTTGCCTAATAAACAGGCATAAGGCAAACAAGCAATGTGATCATCTTTCATCTTTGGTTTTTTTTATGGAAAGCCATAGCTGGCGTAAGTGATCAAACGGCATTTTGTCGATACGCAGTGGTTCGAGCGTTATACGCGGTGGTTTCGCTATTATACGCAGTGGTTCGAGCATTATACGTGGTGCTTTCGCCATTATACGCGGTGCGTTCGCCATTATACGCAGTGGTTCGAGCATTATACGCGGTGCTTTCGTCATTATACGGGGTGCTTTTAACATAATTTCCATATTCTTTCCATGTATATAATCTCACGATTGCTTAATAAATCTGGTAGGCCTATGTGGCTGTGCTTTTTGCCTCTGGTCTGCAATGACAATGACATGCTTTTAAAAAGGTTTATTTATAAAAAGGTGACTGCACTTTGTGAGTTCTTATACATTATCATATAGTGTTGATTTATTAGTAATAAATCTGTGTATATAACATAGGTATATAAATTAATATAACGCAGCAAATGCGCGCCAAGCAGTATAAACGCGGCTGAAATACGATATTAAAATCTTGAATGTGCCGTAAAGATTTAATTATGTTCTAGGATTTAAAGCCTTTAAAAATTCTTTGTCATTTGTATTTGTACTTGTACTGCATCACAACGCAGTGAGTAAGTGAACAGATTCCACATGTGAGGTTGTCTTGTATATATTTTTGCCTTCTTTGATAAACATTATGTCATCGTCATTGCCCTTTAACCCCTGGTCTAAATCATATGATTATTGAAGCGGGGCCGTTTTGACTTTGGGCCGCTTTGACTTTGGGCCGTTTTGACCTAGCACCGTATTTGTGGGCAAATTGTCTATACAATTAAATATACTAGATATCACAGCCATACCTGCCATTTTGAACTTTTCCTCGCGTTAGATAAGTTGATAAGTACACTCATTCTTGTTAGCCATTGTACCTGTTCGTTTGTTCCTCTTTCGATACGAAACCGGTTCGAGCGCTGAGTTATCATACGGCACATTCAAGTGTATAAATTATGCATGATTCCAATTCAGTACGAATATTTCTTACTCTTATTCTTTAAAATATTAAGCGGCAATTTTTTTTTCAATGTCATGTATTTGCAATGAAAAGTGTTCAAAACCTAAAATCTTTTTGGCGTTCCTCTCAAAATTACTTTGTTTTAGCTCTATTCTCTACAGTTTATAGAGTTAGCTACCTTTTTAAATGCGTCTGCCGGTTGAGAAACATAAAATAATAGTTAAAAATTGCCAATTAAAATACAATTATCAATGATGCCTTAAAATTGACGCTATATTTACAGCCATTTAGCAAAACGTACTGAACTTCAGACATCATTTTCTCTTTCGCGTATCATCTAAAATCTCTTCATTTCAGCATTATTTTACAGATAAATTCTAGGTATTTTGAGTAACGTTCGCTTTGAGCCGAATTTATATTAGATACACGTAAGACAAGGCAATATGATCATTTCCAGGAAAGTTTAGAAGCTGTGTGCTGTCCATTTATGAACAAATTAGAACAGTGTTCGTGTTGCCATGGCAACCATGATGTTTAATCTTTTGCACTTTTATTGTCTAATTTCACAATAAATTGACAATAGGCTATCTATATTTTCCTTCGGTGAAGTTTTTTGAAATTTTTTTTGAAGATTTATGGCCCATAAAGGAAAAATATATCAAAATTTGAAGGGAATTTACAAATAAGTTTTCGAGATATTCGTGAATGACGGTTACAGAAAAAGTTATTTGTAGAATTTCTTAAAATTTGGATATGTTGTACCACTCGTCTTGTATAACAAAAATACAAAGTTAAAAAAAATTTCACCGAAGAAAACACGAGAAAATCATCGCTAGAATCGGCGTGGCCAGCATGAAAAAAAATCGACTCGACATGAGCACGATCTGCGCATGCGTGTAAATTGTAGCGTGTGATCGATTTATAGTGATTTCAACTTTTTGGCTTACAATACATACGAAAACAGATATTTCTGACTTGTTTGACATGAAAATAAAATATTAATCTTGAAAATACTAATAGAAAAACACTATTATACGCATTGTATTAAAACCAGTGTTAGCTTACATTTATTTTTGTTGTTAATTAAAATCGGTGTAAAAACTTTTCAAAACATCGAACTACAAGTTTAGCTTTTCATATAAAACAACTCATAACTGTTTTATTTGATTTAGCAGATAAAACGATACCTGTGAATTGAATTGATTGACAGAACTTACATAAGTTTCGGCGACTGTTCACTACTGTTCAAGAGTTATAGAAGACAATATCATTTCAGTTTGACAGTTCGCAACACAACAAGTTGAAAATTTTGAGCAATATGAAAGACAATACTGAACGTAAATACGTAAAAACACACTAAAAGATTGGCTAAACTAGTTAATAACATGTTGTGAATTTCTATGCCTCCCTTAGAACGTGTTCACAACAAATCACAAATGGTTGAATTTTAAGTAAATATCAATAATATATTTTGTCACATCTCTGGTTTTCTCACACTCTCACAATCCCTTCACAATACATGCACCACGCCCTCTCTACATCCGGTTTGGAACTTCCGCTATACTCAGTTCCCGACACACTCCCCCATGTATATTCTCAATTGACATATACATGCAACTTCTTGGACTGGGTGAACTTAATTAGGCGAGTCCTTTGTGCTCAACAAACAATGTCTACATTAATGTTCTTAGAATTTGGTTAAATATGAATGTTAATTACACGTAAACGTTTATTTTCCATGTCAATGTTCCTCGTTTTCTTGTCTTACGATTTCTTGAATTCGTTGTGAAGCTACAGCTGCGGCTTGTCTTCGTGGTCGAGGGTTGTACTCCGGAGCTTCTGGGTTTAGCTGACTTGGTTCTTCCGCATCACAACTTAACTCCAGCGGAAACAAATGTTGGATTGCCCGCTCTAAATGACCATTTCCAGTTTTCAACCGCACAGCTCTCACAACGCTATCTCTCCCCGTGATTAATTGCTTTACCATCGCTAGTTTCCACACGTTTCCGGGTTTCTGATCTTCTTTGATAATCACAATATCTCCAACGTTAGGATAGGATGTATCTTCCTTCTCCGTCAGGCGATGTTGTTCCCGAAGACTACGAATGTATTCTCGAGTCCATCTGTTCCACATAGCTTGCTTGCATTTACGTAAGTACTTCGCTCGTTTTCTGAGGTCCTTCTCTGGAATTTTGCGGTGACTATCTAATTCCGGTATATAGGTTGGGTTGATGTGCAGGATGGAATTAGGGGTCATAACAGGTAACTCGACATCGTCTTCTACATAACTTCGTGGCCGATTATTGATGGTGTTTTCGATGTCTAGGACCACTTCTTCAAGCTCCATCCAATTCAAATTACCATTGCCGACTGACTTACGAAAAGCACTTTTGAACACCCCAATCAGACGCTCGAATTGCCCTCCCAACCAAGGGGCACGGCTTAGGTTAAATCGCCACTCGATGGAGAGGTTGGCTAGTACATCATTAAGCTTTTCGTCTTCTCTTACTTCTTTCACCCACTTGGCAGCAGCTTGGAATGTAGCCGCGTTATCTGAGTAAATCAGTTCGGGTCTTCCTCTGCGTGCGGCGATAAATCTCTTTAGGCTGATAATGAATTCTGGAGCAGTTAATGACTTCACTAGGTCTAAATGTACAGCTCTTGTAAGACTACATGCATATAGGGCGAGGTAAGCCTTTGCTTCCTTCTTGGACTTCAGTGAATACCGTATTGGCCCTGCGAAGTCAACACCGAGTACTTGAAATGGTGTAGTTCCTTGGGTTCTCGTGGTTGGCAGGCTTCCAGGTGGTGGGTCTTGGTAGGCTTTCGCATGAAACCGCTTACATCCATGACATGCTCTCGTAATCTTCTTTATCAACCGGCGAAGTCGTGGTACCCAGTACCGTTCTCGGACCTTTGTCATCGTGATCCCGATCCCTCCATGGATTGTAGCCATGTGAGCTTGAAATACCACTTTATAATTAGCTGTGAATGGATGTGAATCAGGCAGGTATATGGGATATTCACTTATGATTCTTCCCCGACATTCCAGTACTTGGTCCTCATTGGGCTGAAGGTTGAGCTGTATTTGGTCAGTTCGGAAATGAAGGTCTCCTTCCGCTTCTCTTTGGACCCGTAGTATCCACCACAGTTGTTGTTGTTTGATCTCGCTCGTCTTGATTGGACCAACTTCCCTTTCACGGCCGTCTTTCTTGCAATTTGAGATGAACCGATTAATCCACGCCCCGATTCTTAGCACCTTAGATAACTGGTATTTGTCAAGCAGTTCGTCAAAGATGTCCGGCTCAATAGTTGCAACAGCAAGGATCTCTTTGATTACTTTGGCTTCGGCTTTAGTTTCTGTAGTTGCTTCTAGTCGCTTGTCTGGTGGCCACTCAGATAGGTTGCTCAACCACGTTGGACCTTTCCTCCACAGCTCGTTGTTCACGACATTCCCTCCCCGACTTCCTATGTCTGCTGGATTATCTGTGGTTGGAACATGATGCCAAGTTATCTGGTTGTGTTGCTGGATCTTGTTGACACGGTTGGCCACGAACTGGTGATACTCGCCTTGGTCATTGATCCAATAAAGGGCGACCGTGGAGTCGAGCCA
>CACRXK020002501.1:17770-37970 GCA_902702795.2 Paramuricea clavata | reverse complement strand
CATAAGGGACCGGTTATAAAGTAAAAGGGAGGTGGGCTGAGAAAATCATATATTTGGTGTCTGCACTTTTGGTAGCCCACCCCTTAATAGCTGCACGAAAATTTGTAGCCCATCCTTAAATTGGTGCTGAAAAATTATGACCCACCCCTCTTCCAATTTTTTCCGGAAAATTTTTTTTTCAGACAAGAACCTCCCCCCCCTCCCCCGTCGACAACTTTATTAGGTAAAAAAATTTTCCGGACGAATACGTTGCAATTGCTTTGCAAGGACTATATCTTTATTTTTCATACCAAATTTCGGTACTTAGCCCAAAAAACAGATATCTTGTTCTTTGCGCGGAAATTTTTAACACAAAAAAATGACTGGGGCCCAATCTTCTGCATATTTTTACATGGCCCACCCTTATGATTGCGCTTAACTTTCGATGACCCACCCCTTCAACCGTGCTCAAAAATAGTGACCCACCCCTTATTTTTCCCAGCCCACCCCCCCTTTTACTTTATGACCGGTCCCTTATTTTGGCTTTAGAGATTTTCTAGTATTGGTGACGTTTTTACAAAATTGATGCATTACTTGTCGCTTTAATTTAGTCCCTGACCCACCAGCAAATGTGCGCACAGGCCACGTGAATGCAGACAACGCTACGATAGAATGGGATAAACCGTCAAAATATCAAGTTCGTGGAGTCATAAAGAGATACATTATTAAAGGGATAGATGATGATAATGGTGATGAAATCGCCAATGAAGTCGTTGTACATGTAGATGCCACCAGCTACCCAATTAAGCATCTTCTGCCCAACAGGAATTATACTGTTAGAGTAGCAATTGAAAATGGAAGAAAGCAAAGTTCCTTCAGCAGTGTTTCGTTTACTACACGACCAGGTAAGAATTTTTAATAAAGTTAAGTGCGTGAAAGTAAGCAATGAGAGGCCTCCCGTATTTCTCGAAATGTATGGTGTTAATATACTGTATGTAATAAAGTTATATTTTTGTGTCCTAGAAATTCCTGAACCTCCTACCACATCACAACCGGAGAATCAAATCAATTTGGAGAAGTTGAACCAGGTAATACTACATTCTTTGGTATGATATAGTATGGTATCGTGTATGGTATCATGTGTGGTATGGTGTATGATGGTGTACAGTATGATATGGTTAAATGGTATGGTATGCTATTCTTCAGGGACCTAAAGTTGCATTTTTCGCAGCTGTTTCTGGTTAGGTTTACCGTCTACCAAATGTATATACATTTCCACTCGATAATTCCCATCTAATATACTCTTCAAATATTCTATACTATGGTAATAAAGTACAGCAACAGAATTGGTGACATGGTTTAGTATAGTATGGTATTGCGCATGAAACAGAATTGTACGGTATAGTTGTGGTATGGTATGGTGCAGAATAATGTGGTAAAATATGGTTTCATATGGTATGGTGCAGTATGGTATGTATAGTATGATGGATGGTATAAAATAAAAATATTAATCTTTTAAACTTTAATTTTAATTTTAATATCGTTATGTTGTTTTCTAAATCACAGATGGAAATCGATGATGATAATGTAGTGAGTGTTGCAATAGATGTCAAAAATTTAACCTCCAAGCCTAAACAACTTAACCCAAGAAACGTTTCGACCACAGCTGAGATTCTGAAGAAAATTGTAAACACGAACACCAAGAATTCTAAGGTACCAGTTTGAAACTCTTCTGAAATACAGATTTCTATAAGAGCTTATACCTACCGTAAGTTTACAGTACTGTAGATGTAGTAGCTTCAGTAATGCTTGTTAATTTAGGTGAAAGAAAGCATTGTATTTTAGGAAAAGGAAGTTGGGTAGTCCCCACCCCTTACTGGTGGTGTCCTGGGAAAAGGGTGAACTCCCTAAAATATCTGTTCTTCTTGTATCAGATAAACCTGGATCCTCTGTTCATTTGCAAACGACACTATGGTTCGTGATAACATCGTACCCCATTGCCAATCATATTGCAAGATCAACAGATTAGGTTGTATTTCACTAGGCATCACAATGCAGGGATGATTGTCAACCGGTAGTTACAGTATTCGAGTGAAAAAATAACGTTAATTCTTTTCATTGTGTACATTATTTAATATACGTAATATTGAGACAAAAAACAGAATTAAGATATACTGTATACTGTAGTTAATGTTGTAATTTGTATATTTCCTTACTGCATATGGATAGAATGGAAGTTGAGCATTATATTCTCTCTTGTATCACTTGGTTCAATGCGCGGGTTCAATAAGTACAGTTAATATGCATTTCTCATTTTAGGTTGGCGACAATATTTTGGGGACAATAAGTAACATGCTTGATATAGAAGACGATGTTCTGGAGAAAAGTAATTCAACATCAAAGTAAGCAAACCGTAAACCTTCAAATCTAAGCTATACATACAGGGCAATGTATATATTTAAACATTATATTCGTTTATTTTATTTCATGCCATTGTTTATCTTAATAACCTTCTTATCATGTAAATAATTTAATATTCTACCTTTTTAAACTTAAGTATTTTAATATCTCCATGTAACATTTTTCTATTTTTGCACACGCCCCCCGTGGAAATCAGCTTCGGTTGACGGGGTCAGCGTGTATAAATAAAGTTTCTATCTATCTATCTATCTTACATGCAGTATACAGCAGACTCCAGAGAGGCTACCGTAAACCTCCGACCATAAGCCCTGGGCTTATATTCTTTCGTAAACGATTTTTGATGTGCTTATACAAAGGGGGGCTTATATACGGGGGGGGCTTCATACATGGACGATCTTTTGTGTTAGTGTAATAGTGATAAACAAGTATAGTAATAGTGATAAACAAGTGTTAAGCATAGTAATAATAGTGATTAATAGTAGTAATAGTGATAAACAATAGTGATAAACAAGTGGGCTTATATTCGGGTGGGCTTATTTTTATTTTTTTGGGGGGGAGAGGGCTTGTATTTGGAATGAGGTTAGCGTTAGTACATGTGGTTGGCTTATACACGGGCTACTCCTTCTGTTCTTTTTTCCCAGATTCGAATAATCCCAATCTTTGATCTTGTTAAATTTAGGAAGCTTCTCTTACTAATTAACATTCTCACAAATCCCAGTGCTCCATCTTCATTTAAGCAAATGTTTAAACTCTTATCTTCTATTCGACAACGGGCTCTGACTAGAGCTTGCGTATATATGACCTTCAAGCCACCTTCCCGCGTACTGACTCTGGTAAAACGAACATTTCTGTACAGTGCTTCCATTCTTTTTAATTGCTTAGATAGCGATTGTAAGCAACTTGCTGCTTCGCCATCTTGCTCTTCATATACTAACGCCAAACAAAAAATTCGTAAATCTTTCTTAACAAGCTTAACCTTACTAACCATATCGAAGATCTATTTTGTATAAATTGTAAATATTTACTAAATTGTAATTGTATTCATTACTAATTATTTTTTTTCTCATATGTAAATAGTCGTAATCTTTAATACTTTTTATGCCTGTAAATATCAAAATAGTGCGAGGGCCGTATGTTACAGTAGATAACTTTTATGGTTAATACGTTTTCTCTCGTGAAATAAAGTTTCTATTCTATTCTATTCTATTGAGTTTATTTATCTTTACTTTATGCTGTAGGTTTATAAAGATCCTGGAAGATTTCGTGAAAAAAGGGGGCACGTTTTCCAAAAACACAAGGAACATTAAGATTAAAATTTTGACAAAATTGGATACACGCAGTGGAGTCCTGCAACAAACATTTAACAACGATTCAACCATTCTTATCCCCAAAGAAGTCTTGGATAAGGCGAAGAATAAAACAATGTATTTTATTTATTACAAGAATGGTAAATTGTTTAAACGTAAACGGTTAATTAAACAAATCTGTACGGATGATGGATTTACAGAGAACGTTTATGAGGAGAGTACGGCGGTTATGTCAAGTGGTATACCTGGGCAGTCTGTGAGAAATTTATCTGAGAAAGTTATTATAAAGTTCCATGTGGCTGACTCAAAGGTATGGAATATTAAGTTTATTGAGTTTCTCGCTCATTGGTGAGCGGATTTCCCAACAGGCAATAGCCCAATTGATAAATATCCGAAGTACCTACAGTACAATTTAACGCCCTTAAGTCTAACCATGCACTGCACTGATGTCAATGTACAGGCATTAGCTCTTTCTCCTCTCTTTTAAATTTAAAGGTGACCTGACACGAAATTTTTTATTGGCCCATCTGAAAGAATCGTCAAAACTGTAAAGCAACTTCTTTTGCACATTTTTGTTTACGTGCTTCCTTGGTGGGATATTCAGTTTTCTTGATATGCAGTGCAAACAAATTTACGTCGCACTTTGCATAAAGAGTTATCGTTAAATGTCAAGTTATCGCGTATATAAGTGATTAAATCGTTTGAAAATCCATATATGCATTATACTGAGGACAATGTAAAGCATATGCAGTTTTGCAAATGACGATGTTGGATAAAAATACATAAATTATCAAATATTTGGTACTGTAGCTCATTATGCAAACTGTGACGTAAATTTGTTTGCAATGCATGTGAACAAAACTGAATTCTCTCACCAAGGAAGAATGTAAACGAAAATGTGTAAAAGAAGTTACTTTACAGTATTCACTATTCTTTCAGATGGGACAATAAAAAATTTCGTGTCATGTCACCTTTAAGACCTTCCGACCAAGGATTGAACCCGGGTCTCCCAGCTTGAAAGGAAAGTGTGTTGAGCAGGACACCAGCAGTAATATACAGTGCATGTGGAGGTGTTAGTGAGGAGGAAAGTGTGTTGAGCAGGACACCAGCAGTAATATACAGTGCATGTGGAGGTGTTAGTGAGGAGGAAAGTGTGTTGACCAGGACACCAGCAGTAATATACAGTGCATGTGGAGGTGTTAGTGAGGAGGAAAGTGTGTTGACCAGGACACCAGCAGTAATATACAGTGCATGTGGAGGTGTTAGTGGGGAGGAAAGTGTGTTGACCAGGACACCAGCAGTAATATACAGTGCATGTGGAGGTGTTAGTGAGGAGGAAAGTGTGTTGACCAGGACACCAGCAGTAATATACAGTGCATGTGGAGGTGTTAGTGAGGAGGAAAGTGTGTTGACCAGGACACCAGCAGTAATATACAGTGCATGTGGAGGTGTTAGTGAGGAGGAAAGTGTGTTGACCAGGACACCAGCAGTAATATACAGTGCATGTGGAGGTGTTAGTGGGGAGGAAAGTGTGTTGACCAGGACACCAGCAGTAATATACAGTGCATGTGGAGGTGTTAGTGAGGAGGAAAGTGTGTTGACCAGGACACCAGCAGTAATATACAGTACATGTGGAGGTGTTAGTAGGAAAGTGTGTTGACCAGGACACCAGCAGTAATATACTGTGCATGTGGAGGTGTTAGTGAGGTCCTTGCATGTTCCTTTCACTCCTTGCGACTTCGTTTTCATTCCTGGAAAATTGGAAAGGTACAAATTTGGAAAATGGTAGTTTATAAACTTGCGAGTTGTACCGCCATTTTGTTTATTTATATACGTACATAGAGATTATAAATAACACTAGAAGGGGTATCGTAATCTTAACTCAGTCAAAGAAAGGAAACGCGGCTATGGGAGGGAGGGGGGGGATTAAAATGCTAAAATAAGAGCGAATTTGAGCTAAAATCTTTAAATTCATGTTTATGGTATAGTTAAGTAGTCCCGTTTTGATTTTTACCAAGCATTGTTTCAATTTTGTCAAAATAATGCTGATGTCAGCAATTGTGATCTTTTCAAGAGGAATTAATCGCTTGGATTCAAACTTTTTGGTGAATATTTGTAGTAATGACATGCAAAACATATAAAACAACCAGTTTTGTGACTCTTGTTTTACATTTTTCTGGTGTCAAGTGTAACCCATGAATTGTGTGGTGTTCATCCGGGACTTGAATTCCGCCCCCGTCCCCCCTCCTCATTAGCTGCGTTCCCAAATTTCACCCTCGATGCCCCCTCTAGTATTGCCCGGCGGGATATATTGCATTTATCTAAAGCCACGTGATCACAAATCAGTCAATCACGTTTGGTGTTCACCCTAGCTATATAACATTGAAAGCTTAATAAATAAATAAATAAGTGTTAATCCAAATAATAAGTCCTTTTTCGAAAAACACCTGAGTGCCAGTCAAAGATTTCTCTCCTAAAGTCTAGGTTAAACCTCATTCCACGGTATGTTTTCTTTCAAGAAGCTGCTAGTCGCGCATCAGTTTTTCTTACTCGTGTTGTATTGTCTTATGCAGTGTATTTTATACACAATATATTTCATTTTAGGCTGTTAAAGCGTCGTCGTCGTGTGTTTACTGGGACTTCGATGCAGCAGGTTTGTACCATTGTTGAACAATAAATGCATTGAATTGTTGAATTACATTACATGTAGGAATACTTTAACTTTTTATGTTTTCCAGGTGGGGCAGGAGATTGGTCCAACAAGGGGTGCACACGGCAGAGGATGTACAACAACACAATTGAATGTGCTTGTGATCACATGACCAACTTTGCTGCTTTGATAGTAAGTACACAGTTTTTAAATGTAAAATTGTCGAGTAAAATCAGCAGCCAGTGCCTTTTTTCCGAAAAGGCACTGCAGGACGTTTATTAAGGGGCGACATACGGATTACTTTAATGCCTGAGCAGTGAACTGATGACCATGTCTTACCTATACTTTTGATTTGATAAAAAAGGTCATTGTTGTTGACTTAGCAGAGTTGCTTACTTCATGATGATGAACTACATAATGTACAGATCTTATCAACAACATTTTAGTTGCTTTCAACACATTTTAGTTGTTTCGTGTCATATCCCAATACTTGTTTTACGGACTTATATTCATACATCGAATAACTCCAATTGACGACACCTTTCAGTAACCAGGGTCATATGAACATGTCGTAAAAATCTACGTTTTCTACAGCAAATTTTCTTGCTGGCCGAATTATCTTTACAATAGCGTATCGATGAGATCAATAAACATCATATCATATAAATGGAGCAACAGATAATGGTAAATTACAGATCAGATAGTGCATGGTAAATTACGTACAGATCAGTTGATACAGTACTTATGTCTTGTGCATGGAAGCAAGAAATTTAAACTACATTTTTTAGATACTTCAATTATATATTTACATGTACATGCTTATATTTGCTAACAAGTAGAAGACTGCATGTGAATGAAACTATATGTTTATATTTTCTCAATATGATAACTCCCGTTTGATATACTGTAGTAAGGGACCGCTCATTATTTATTGTACAGGGGGGGATTGAGGAGAAACTGGGGGGGGCCTTCAAATTTTTCAAAACCTGAAAGGGGGGGCTTTGAAAAAATACAGAGAGACGAAAGAAGGGGGGCTTTGAAAATATTTACCAGTTTGAAAAAACAGTAGTTTTTAAAATGTATCACAAAACAACTTAACAACAAATAACAATATTTATAGACTTTAATATTCATAAATGGAAGTCAAATAAAAAGTCTCTCATGTTCATGTAAATAGACAATTCCCATTATAGACTAATTTTAGAACTAGGCAAAGAGATGCAAATCAAGGCCGGATTTTGGTGAAAAATAGTGGGGGAGGTGGACAAAAATTTTAGGAGAGGTGCAGCGGTCTAGCTCACAACTCCCATGGAAAGTTAGGGCTTATTGTAGAACAGGCCAATATCAACGAGGTGAGGTATGCATGTAGTGTACATAACATGTACCAGTGTATTAATGAATTATGAATGTATGACTCCAATCTTGCCCTTCATTACAATTGCTATACACTGTTTCTTTCAAAACATTGCATTAAAAGGGTGCTTGACATGGCTATCACTGTTTCAATTTTACAGAGAAAACTTTCTTACGTCACGAAGTGTAGATCCTAAGCAACCATCACATTTTCACTTTGTTCCATCATTGAAACTTTCCCAAGGGGAGGTGCATGACCTTTAGGAGGTGCAAAAATTCTCAGGGGAGGTGCAAAACGATCTCAGGGGAGGTGTGCACCTCTACCTTTTTTTAGTTTTAGTATACCCTTCCCGGGAATATACTTTTTTTATAAAAAATTAGTCTATAATGGGAATTGTCTATTGGTCCCCATTATCTATTTTGTTTCTCTAAATAAAGAGCTAGAGAGTTTTTGTTTCTCTAAATAAAGATAAAAAGCTAGAGGGGGGAACCAAAATTTATGTTCTTGTTTTGCCTGGGGGGGGGCTTTGAAAATTTTACTTGTCTTAAGAGGGGGGCAATGAAAAAATATTATAACTGTAGAGTTTCTCCTCAGTCTCCCCCTGTACAATAAATAATGAGCAGTCCCTTATGCTATAAAAACATCACATGCTGAAACTCAAGAATTCTATTACTTGGCAATTATAGCATCAGTGCTGCAACTGGATTTAACATTTGGTTTTATCTGGATTTGTCTTACATGACTAGGTGGGAGGAGGGGTACTGAACATGTATCCACTAGTGATTGAGTGACCATGCAAGTAGGGTGTAACCATCATGCAACCAATATTGAGCTATGATGTCACAGTGTTCTGGGGAAATGGCTCAGCACAATCGAAAAATATAAGGTTACCTAGAAATTTAGCAAGGCCTAAAAAAGGTTAATAGCATTTTGTCTTAGACCTAGAATTTGGATCAGCCAACACCCCTGACAAATCAAGTACCATATTGCAACTGAACATTAAAGAAGACAATTGACTAAATGGTACAACTGCAGTTTAGGAGACACCAGTGTGTCGCTGTCCAGCTGGTAAATGCAGCTGCTTGTAAGGCTAAGGTACATGTTTTGGTGGTAATCCTAACCATTATTATTTCTTTTTTTAACATAGGCAAGCCCACAGTCTGCAGACTACTTACTGTCTGGAACACACTGGTGTTTGCTAAACCACAGAAGTTAAACTGCAGTCTAGCTGTACCCTTAGCTTGTGCTTCAGCATATTTCTCCTCAGCAATGTTAAGATTATTCACATAAGTAGCATGATGTTTAGAATGATGAATTTGCATGATTTCAGCAGATATATGTGGTTCCAATGCACCATAGTCATAATCAAGGCCAGGTAATGTATGTTCAGCTCTTGTAGGCACTGTTAACACAGCTGCCGCTAGTGCTCGTCGAGACACTGCTGAAACTGTTTTGGTAGCTCGACAAAGCATTCTTGTTCGACTTTTACAGGTTAATGCAGTAAAACCACTTGATGCAACTTCCCAACACTTGAATTGTACTGTGCTTCCTGCTTACATGAAGTTTCACCCATGATCAAATCGATCGTGGAATAAAAAATGAATTTTGAAAATTTCCTTATGAAAATATATTTTTCTGAACAAATCCAGAACAATTAGCACCCATGTTGTGTATAATGTCATATATTAATGTTATCGAAAATATAATGTAATTTTTTATATTCTTATATGTACTTGCAGTATGAACAAGAAAAACTATATCAAAAGAATTCGAGGAAAAGAAGGAAATTTTAAGGAAATACCACAGAACCACTGAAATGTGCCACATGTGGGAAGTACTTCATCATGTACAAAACAGAATGTTGCAAATTTGCCACTTTTTAATTTCTTAATGCGTTCATTGTTAATAATTATTATAACAAAATCTTTATAAAAGTCTTAATAGTATAGTATCATTGCCTGAAAAAGAATGGAAATATTAAATAGTGACCAATTAAAAAAAGTAAGTATTATTTTAGTTTGTTTGCGCATTTGCACGCATTCGGGTAAATAATTGCAAGGCGGGGAAAAAACTTGTCGTGGTTGTAATACTTGTGTAGGCAGTCTGGCGACACCCGAGGTATCAACAATTTTGTAGTAAATATATCGAAAGCATCGACGCTGCACACTCTTGTTTGTATCTTGTTTGTATCTTGTTTGTGTAATACACACTTTCCAGAGTGAGTCGCACACAATGACCATGCATGGAGGCATGGACTACCAATGTTGACCATGGACATAGTGGAATGTTTGTTTTTTAAGCACCAAATATATTTATGCGAAGGAGCCACGTCCATATTCATGTTGCCACAAATAACATCGAATCGACATTATTTCACCCACCACAAATTTTCAGATAACGTCGATCGATATTCAGTCGTATTTTGACCGTCTACCATCATTGGCTGGGATTGTATTTTGATACAGTAATTAAACAATATACGATATTTGGATACTGGGATTGTTACTTTGGACATTAATTGTCAAATTGCCACAAGATAACTTCGACAAGTTCACATAAAACCCCACCCATGCCCTTACGAAAAAAGTCTATAGGTGGCCTATAGGAAATGTTCCAATTCCCTATAGAAGCCTTTAGGCATCTATAGAGCTCTATAGGCTTATAGGCATCCCTATAGGTCACCTATAGAAAATGTTCCAATTGCCTATAAAAACCTATAGGTTTCCTATAGGAACCTATAGGTTGGCCTATAGGCCAGGCCTATAGACTTTTTTGCACTCATAATGTCGATTCGACGTTACTTGTGGCAACATGGATATGGACCTCAGGCCCCTAAGATGGATATAAATACAACAGAACCTATTGTTTCTTGTAGAAATCAGTTTGGCACGTGTGTACCAAACTGGCATAAAACACATAATTTATCCTTCTTGCACGCCGAATATATCTGGCACATTGCCCTGGCTGATGCATGTGTAACATTGCATATATGCCATGACCAAAATTGTGGTATAACCACAAATTGTTCCTTACTTTACTATGAACACCACCATCATTACATATATTGTGTATCTAC
This sequence comes from Paramuricea clavata, assembly GCA_902702795.2. NCBI lineage: Eukaryota > Metazoa > Cnidaria > Anthozoa > Malacalcyonacea > Plexauridae > Paramuricea > Paramuricea clavata. The sequence goes on along the minus strand of CACRXK020002501.1, from coordinate 27,183 downwards.
TATCTCTCATCATTTAATTGTAGCATTACAGTCGAGATAAATGACCAAATTTTGACATCAAAATTCTGGATGGCCGTATACATTCTTCGAAGGGGTCCATCATTTAATAAATAATTTGAAAGGCAAAGGCTTATGTAATAGAGAGTTTATGGTAATACGTTAAGTGGCCATATTGACTCCCCCTACCCCCTGTGACAATCTCTGACCCAGTGCATTGCCCCGTATAAAATTGACTCTGACAAAAGAGAACATGTGCTAGATCAGCGATAGCGATGCTAATTATGCTATTTGCATTCATTACTAGAAGTGGTTCTTCTTCCATCTTAATAATGACAGACTATAATTTGTGCATTTTTCATTGAGCCTAGAGATCTAGTAGCAGCGATCACTTCACTTTATGATAGTAAATATACTTCACTTAATAAAATGTCAGTTCTAATTTAACATTTATTTTAGTATCATATCCACAATAAATTCTCATGTCCAGTTTTGGTCACTTTATTCACAAAATATTTTGTACCAGTGTGGCAATCTGACTGAGTGATAAGCCCGCTCTCAACCTCTCAACTAATCCATATTTGCTAATAGTATGCTTCTGCCATTCTAATAAACCCCTCCCCATTAAGCTCCCATTTTTAAGACCCCTCCTGATAATCTCTCTCTCCAATAAGCCCCATTCTAATTCTCAAATAAGCCTCCTCTCTGATAGATCATTGCACAAAACACCAACACCTCCACAGAGGAAATTTGAAGTTAACCCCCATTCAGACTGACAGACATCTTACTATTATAGAAGTGGATGGCAACTTTTTTGAAATGCGGCCCAGATTAATTATGCCCCAATAAGCCTTCCCCTCTCTAAATTCCCTTCTCTTTAACAACACCATTAATTAATAAGCCCTCTCTATTAAATAAGGCTTCCTATCTCTAATAACCCCTCTGAAATAAGCCCCCTCCCTAATACGCCCCCTCCCTAATACGCCCCCTCCCTAATACGCCCCCTCCCTAATACGCCCCCTCCCTAGTCCCTAATACGCCCCCTCCCTAATTAATCCCCCATCATATGCGTCCTCTCGAATAAGCTTCTTCTCCCTTCATCACAATAGGGTGCGTTAATTCGCGTGCTTACGTGCCGGAGGTATGTGAATAGACAGATTTAGATCGAGGACGCGGACGTCGAAGACGACGTAAAAATGGCGTCAAAATGGCGTGGCATATCCATACATGGGCACAACACGCCATTTTCACGTCGTCTTTGACGTCCGCGTCCTCGATCTAAATCTGTCTAATATTATGGTCCGATACATCTGGGATTTTTTTAGCCAAGTACGACGTTGGTATTTTCGCAAACTTTACCCACAGACGCGATCAGGGACGTTCGCACACGCTGGTTCTACAATCAAGGAACTGTATCTATCGGTTTTCATTTCTCTTTATTCATTTCAATTTGCGTTACAAAATACATAACAGTTCTACAACAATCACGATCTGAAATCCAATCTCAAGTCTCAACTCTGCTCTCAAATCAAATCTGCAATTTACATGTGCAACTTAAAACTCTATAATATTAGGCACCGCCTCTAAACCATAGAAGTAATACATATCTATTATTTCTATGCTCTAAACCTATATAACCGCGCGTGGCTACCAAAGAGGCGCACGCTACAGTATATTAGCTTAATTAATATGAGATAATATGTTTACGTCCGTTCATAAACTAGCTTGTTGGCACAACCAACGCAATCATTACATTGTGTAAAAGAATGAACTATTGCGCTTTCATAAAGGATGACGTCCACGACAGGTATGCGGTGCTCTCAGTATCTGTGCATCAGTACTCTTGCTGACTAGCTTGCCAAAGTATAAACCGTATATGGGACATTATATTTCCGACATGGCATGAGACATGATTGGACTAATGGGATGAGATAAGATGGCACTAAGGATTGTTGGAGTCAATTGTAGTATTTGTATATCAAGTGCTCTCGTAGTTTCAAGTTACTGGATCAATACCTTACAGAAAACTGCACTTTTAAATTATGTACTTTACCTTGAGTATTTAGTGAATAAATTAACTTTCTCTTAGCCTCATTTTAAAACGACATTTCGGAGTTTACTGTATCATCAGGTTAAGAGATTACAACTTATAATCGAAACTATGCTAACCTACAAACATTTATATGTTAGCGCAGTTTTATTCATAAGTTGTAATCTTTTAACCTGATGATGGAGTAAACTCCGAAACGTCTTTTTTATTAAATAAATGTGGAATACAGAGTGGGGTGAAAAGACATCACGGTACTCCAGTGAAATGTCAGACAGAATACGTACACTCGTGGTTGGAAAATTATTTCTATGGTTTGTGATACCAGACAATTCTAGAAGGATGGGCTTCACCCAGAAAACTTTTCAATCTAAATTTTGCTAAATTGGCATATCCAGCGCTCTCAAATGTCAATTCCCAACGCTTCAATATCTTACGTTTTATTAACCGAATCGTATTTGTGGGATAGTTAAATCCAAGAAAGTATTGGGAAAGCGAAACAGATGACGTCGTGGATTTTGCTGAACATACTATCTCGTGACGCTGACGTGCTATCACCAATTTATTAGCCTGCGAACCTTGAGAGCCTGTTCGCAGGCTACCAATTTATAAATCCGTAATAAGGCCTCATCTTGAGCATGGTGTCCAGGTTTGGTCACCTCATCCGAGACACGGAAATTGGAGAACTATTATGGAAATCGAAAACTGCCAACGGAAATTTACCAAATTAATCAAAGGTTTCGAACATTTGTCTTACATGGAACGAATTGTGAAATGAGATTTAAAATTTAACAACTCTATTGGAGACACGTACATGAGGGGACCTATTCGACAGTATGTTTACGGACTGGCGTGTCAGGGAGGCAGTTATTGCTATTACCTAGGTATACCATACAACTGTATTTCAGAACTTATTTACATGTAGATCAGTTGTGTATTGGAATAGACTGCCGATAACAGTTAGAACTGCTTCAACAGTCACTAACTTTAAAGTACTTTTAAACCAACATAAGGAAGATTAAAAAAGGCGAGGTATTATGAATGGATTTTGGGAACTCTCGGAGGAAATTTTTAATCGCTTATAGACGTTTTATTAATTTTTACATTCTTATAGTATAGTGTTATTGCATGTACATATATTTATTGTTTTAACTTGAGATGCTGTAATGTGGCATAATTATTAAAGTTAAAGTTACGTTAAAGTTAAGTCCTTTTTAAGGGCCTCCTTCCAGGTAAAGAAAAACGACTATGGTAGCCTGCAAACGCCTGCCAGTCTACGTCGATGGTAGCTGTCGTGAGCAATATAGCAACAAACAATAATAAAACGGAATGCTCAGATTTCAGATCTATTGAACTCATGCCTACTTTATCGAAATTTCCGAACTACTTTATCGAAATTGCCATCCACAAAACCCTTCAACATGCCAACTTTAACCCACAAACTTTGATCACTAGGCTACTATATGGGATGCCTGTATTTTCTATCACGAGTCATTTTTATAGTCTATATCTTTATTTTGTAACTCAGTTCGGACAAGGAGTTAAGTATAGTCTTATCGTTATATAATTATGTTTTTCATATCTTCATTAGGACGGAGGTAACGAAGTTCGTGGTCATTTGAAGAATCTAGTAGATCTACCACTTTTTCTTCCGACTTTGGTCATACTAGCTGACGTGTTTAGTCAGTCCGCCTTCGCTAATGAGATAGCTCAATCGGACATATATCCATTGTGGGACGATAAAGCCAATGTTGAAAAGTTTCTTCAGAACGTAAAAAAAATAAACGAAATGTCTTTTTTGGAAAACCCATTGAACAAACGTCTACGACTTCATCACCCAAGTGGCCAAGTATAAAGAATGGTCTCCTTACACCGAATGCTGGTAAACGAGACCAACATGTAAATATATTGCAACGTCACATGCAACTTCAACCTCGAGTAAGAGGCCATCAACAAATCTTAACGCCGGATGAGATAACTGGAACTGTTGAAGATAGACTCAAACAGTTAGCCACAGCTGTCTTCCCGTAGCCCTGGCTGAACAAGAGCAGCACATCGTGAATATGTTTGATATCGGATCCTTCAATTTCCATAACCCTGTAAGTTTACGTGAACAATTTAACAATGAGTTCCTTGCATTCGCCAGTCATCTGAAGAACGGTAAACTAGTTTCATTTCCTCGAGAACGGTGTGGTGAAGTGTGTACTGGAATAAAATGTTCCTGCCTTTTACACCAGTACATAGCTTTCAAAGAAAGAGTTCGGAACAACAAGGAGCGATTTGAGAACGCCTGGTTTACGAAAAATGAGGCAGGCCAAATGAATATAACAAGTGCAGTTTTGATCCATTTTCAGAAACCTGAATTTGGCTTACATGAATTGAACAGATTCCCAGATGTAGTTGAAATGATATAGAAATATGTCTCATTATATCCAGGTCTCAATCTGATACAGAACGATTTGGTAAATTTGATGAAAGATGTCTCAGCTAGAGAAACGATTTGGTGGGAAATTCAATGAAACGCACCATGACCAAGATAAAAGGGACAGGGTTAACGAAGAAACCTTCATCTATGGCAATTCTGTCCCTCTCCATTCACTTCCCCTTGAAGATTTGCGAAAGGAATGGGCAAAGTCTCATATACCTACCATTTTGCGAACAAACCCAGGGAATGACAGTGCTACTCTAAAGACTTTACGAAATAACGAACAAAAAATGAAATTTTGGTTTCATAACAAAAGTTAATAATAGTATATAACTATATATCGATTTCAGTTTCTTCTAATCTTAGCCTTAACCTTGCCTGACCCAAATAGAAAATAAATTATTGTAAAATGTAAATTATTAATTTCTGAATAAACTAGATGTTAAAAAAACTATCGTATTTTCTATTGGAGTTCTTAGTTATTAATTGTAGATAAAGTGGTTATATGTCGTCGCTCGCGGTAAGTCGTTTGTTCTGCAAACATTAAACAATAAAGTCATTCGTAATGCAAACGAAAAATGTCAACGAAAAATCAGCTTTAATTGAATGGCCTTTCAAGAACACCTATAGTAGGCCATCAGATCCAAAACTAGGTTGTCACCCGAGAACCCCACGTTACCCCAGGCACAAGAAAGGTTTTGGAGGAATTGGAGCCCTGCTTCATAGCTCACCAACCGCGGTCGTGTCGGGGAAGGATCGTGTCTTTGAATGGTTCGGGGTCGATAGTGTGAATCTTAATTGTTAAATATTTTCTTTTCAGTTTCATGATGATGGCTACCTGATCATAGATAATGTTTTCACCTCAGGAGAATGCCAGGCGTTACGGAATGAATGCAGGAAAATGGTGGACGATTTTGATATTTCACAACATCCAAAAACTGTTTTTAAAACAGGAAAAGGCCGGGTAGGTACAAAGTTTTGAAGGGTTTTTTTCAGGGTTTTTGTTTATAGATGAGAATTTCGAACGAAATTTAGACCGAACTACACAGTCTCTCCGGCAGGAATCAAACTTGTGCCCTGAGATTTCAGTATAGCGCCCTGACGTTCAACCAAGAGCCAACCACAAGTTCGTGTATATATACCATGTGATAGCAGTGGCGGGAATATTTGGAGATGGGGGTGAATTAGGTTGCCAACATGACGACCTTTAGGAGGGGATTCCCCCACCTACATACCCTGCACTCCCCTAGTGTCTGTCAATGGGTGGTAGTATAAGGGCAAGTATATCCTAAATTTTGAGTATCTCCGTCGATAGCCAGGACAGAATGTTGAAGGGTTTTATTTCAGTGACTTTCTATATTGTATTATGATAGGGTTTGTATTAATGAGGGTGAATGCACAATGTCAAACTGCGTAAATATCTTACCTAATTTGAGGCAGATTTGCAAAGAACTGTGTATGTGTAGATTTTTATTATGCAATAAGAGAAATCGACTCCTATATAACAACGTGGAGTTAATTAAGGCTTGGAGGTCTTCAACGCATGCAAGGACGAAGGCTATCAACACATCGGAAATCCATCATGCAAAAATCTTAAAAGACACGAACAGTTAGGGAGTTTCAAACATCGTCTGGACAGCCCTGTGTTGATAACGGAAATATATATGTTTTCACGTCTATTCACGTCTTCATTTAATTCAAACCGTGACAGGTAGCTTAATTTCTAATAGAGTGTATTTGTTCTGCACTGGTAAATCCCTGCTAACCTTTTTAAACTGTATTAAATCCATATACAATCATATATTTCAAAGAGTTTGTTTAACCGTGGTCCTCACGTTGCCGTCCTCTATACGCCTAAACTTCATATTAATAATCTTCGCAAATATTTATGCAGGCGCATCCTCGTACCCAGGGTCTTCGTGGCACCGGAATGTGAGAGAAAATAGCCTGGGTACGAGGTTGATGCAGGCGCCGGTTATTCAATTCAGGTTAACTTAGGGTTAAGCTAACCAACTTTCGAACAACTGGACGGACGGAATCACCAGAACATTTTGAAACTTACAGAGAAACGCCATTTGATGCACCCTTGGGGAAAAATTTGGAGAATTCTGATGGTCAAAAACGAAATATAAGGACTGGTGTAAAATTTGCCAATCCCCCAAGCATACCATTACCTGCAGTCACTTTTCAACAATTAATGAAATTTTATTTATTTATTTATTTATTTTTTTTTTTTTTTGGAGGGGGGAGGGCAGAAACTATTCTTTCTGCTGCCTTGTATAACACTGGGGTACCTCTTGCCCCCGGCTGTCCTACGCCCCTGCAATATAATCATACATGAATTTTGTGGGTTTATGTTTTATTATTTTATAGACGTCAGATGAATATTTTATGACAAGTGCTGACAAGATTAGGTTTTTCTTTGAAGAAAGTGCATTTGATGATAGCGGTACGTATACTTATTAAAGAGTCTGTTTTAATTATTGTAATATTTTTACAAACATACAAAATGATGTACGGTGTATGTTGATGTATTTCTTTTGAAAAACTTTCTTTGGAAATGGACAAATTACGACACTTTTTAAGACATTATCATTTCTATTTGTTAAGGTAAACTTTGCGTGGAAAAACATTTATCGTTGAATAAAGTTGCACATGGTAAGGAAAGTTCGTTATTGAACTATTAATAGTATCTTATGCAAATAACACTGGTTACAATTGTTACGTATATACCGCTTCGTGCATGTAAGGGACACATTGATAGTATAGTTTGAGGTAATTAACGTAAGTTATATAACAGTTAAGTTAAGTAATGTTAAACTATATGGCTAAGGCAGGTTAAGGTCAGGTTTTGTTTCAGAGGAAGACCTATAATGATCGCACATACGTTAGGGCTGTTGTACCCTGGATTCCAGAGCCTTCGACAGTAAATAATAAATTGAAATGTCGCGAAGGCTCTGGTTCAACGGGGCGATTCTTTGATTAAACCGCGCCAATCACAAAACAGAATTAGTGGTTTTAGTACAGATTCTGTACTAAAACCACTAATTCTGTTTTGTGATTGGCGCGGTTTAATCAAAGAATCGCCCCGTTGAACCAGAGCCTTCGCGACATTTCAATTTATTATTTACTGGCGAAGGCTCTGGAATCCAGGGTAGGGCTGTTGGTATATTTGTTCAAACTGTTTTTTGGGTCTTACATGAAGAACTTACCCAATTATTATAAAATACACCCTTCCAGAACATACTTAGCCATGGCTATATATAGAGCCTTGTTTCCGTGTTTCAGACTGAATGACTTCAGTGCCTTTTATTTTGTTACTAATTACAAAATTATAAACAGGTCTTTTCTATTCACTGATGTAAGTGTATGGTTTCGTAAATGGCCGGATTTTGAGGGGAGGTGCACACCTCCCCTGAAATCGTTTTGCACCTCACCTGAGAATTTTTGCACCTCCCCTGAAAAGTCATGCGCCTCCCCTTGAGAAAGTTTCAATGATAGCTCAAGGTGTAAATTTGACACTTTTTGGTTGCTTAGGGTCTGCACTTCTTCGTAAGAAAGTTTTTTCTGTAAAATTGAAACAGTGATAGCCATTCATCTCTGTGTCAAATACCCTTTTAATGCAATGTTTTGAAAGAAACTTTGTAGTCATTGTAATGAATTGGACGAGTTGTACAGTCGTAATTCATTAATACATTGATACATATGACCACTACATGCATACGTCACGTCGTTGACTTTGGCCCGTTTTAAGCCCTAACTTTCCATGGGGGTCGTGAGCTAGACCGCTGCACCTCCCCTAAATTTTTTCCACCTCCCCCACTATTTCCACCAAAATCCGGCCTTGGTTAAGGTAAACGTGTAACCTGTAGTCACCTGTAACAAAGTAAAGGGCTTTAAACCCAATACGTCAAACACGAAAACGACGCTTTATAGCCAAGACTGAGCACTTTCCTGAAGGGTGTATTAGGCAGATACCTGGCTACCTGCACAATACAGACTGACATTTTCCCGCCAAAAAAGAGCTAATTTAATTTTTAAATATTTCACCCAAACAAATGGTTTATACATATCACGTACGCAACTATGTCCGGTTCCATCGGTTGCATGATTTTTGCGCATCTTGGAAACGAAACTCATCGGTGCGAGTCACGAGCCTGGTTTTTATTGTAAAATTACTTACACTCATGATTGCTTTGCTTTGGAACGGTTTGCATATAAACGAGTTATTACTTTCAAAGAAGCACGTTGCCTTTATCAGGAACAAAACTGAAAATTTCGTTTAATATGCATGTACTTACTATCTCAGTACTTTTCTTCTTTGTTTGCCTATAAAAGCCCTTCATGCACTCAATCCTGAATTTAAGAAGATAACGTTCGACCAAAGAATACAAGTAAGTCCAAAGTGTTGTCTGTTGACTTCTATGACTTAAACGCATGCAGTTTGCGATAATTCAAGACTTTTAGTTGTATCTTAAGCTGGGGTCAAACGTAAATGAACGTTGATGAGAGCTCTTAAGATTAACAAAATAAAGGTTTGCTGTGTTTGACTATGTTTTAACTTAAATAAAATCCATGATAGTAATAATCATTGGAGTATCGGTTAGTGAAGCCTGGATGAACCAAACGAGGATGCATGAGAGTGCATGAGAGTTGGCAGTCACGTTGGTTGTAGAAAAGTTTTGTATATGGAAATTTCGAGTGCGAATTTTATACACCTAATTCAAAAAAGGTTGTACTTAAACTCTAAGCGATAATGGGATTACCATTTAATCAGCGAGAGTATGGCGCACCTACTGTACGTGGTACTTGGCTGAACAGTCTATAAATGGACAGTATATTATGAATCATTTAAAGGGATATGGCAATAAAAGTTAACTTTGTCTTATGTGAAAGAACTTTTAATGTTATATACGAAGACCCTTTACAACTTTTTCTTACCTT
>CACRXK020002501.1:0-17750 GCA_902702795.2 Paramuricea clavata | reverse complement strand
TCAATTTTTTTAATCTCCAATCGCAATAACGTAAAGTATTATTACCCGCGAACCAATGAGTCAAATTTAAGAAACAACCTACTGTTAGAAAGCTGAATGGCTACGCTTTAAAATGAATGTAAACTTTAACGTTTTCATCTATTATTTCTTTAGCAATTTACATTTCAGTCGAGGATTGCGCTTTTTTTGATACACCCTGTAGATTAGCACCAAATTTGCCAGGTATTCAGTAAGCAACTAAAGTCTGTTTTAACTATCATTGCTTTGTTTTCAGTCAACTGTTAAATCGCTTGGTTTCAAACAGCCTGCTGTTTGCCAGAGTATGTTTATTTTCAAGGTAAATGAGTGATTATGAATCAACAGCAGGGCTAGGTTATAGGGCTAGGATCGAGGTGAGGGTTGAGTTTAGACAGGGGTATTTTGCGGGGGGAATTCCCTCCCCAAAATTCCGAATTCCCTCCCTCCCCAATCTGAAAATAGCTGAATTCTGTAGGGGAGCATTTCCCCCAAAATTTTGGGAATGAATCTATTGAATATCATTATTAATATCAAAGTGATAAGTGGTAACTAAAGGCATATAACCATCTGGGTTTGTGGCTATTGGAGAGGGGAATTCCCCCCCCCCCAAATAACCCCCTCCCTGAAATTTGGGGGAGCTCCCACCCAAGTCCCAAAACTTAAAATACCCCTGGTTTAGAGTTATGCATGGTGAGGTTATAGGCTGGAGGATAGTGTTGAGATTAGGGGTTATATAGATCTGAGGTTAGCATTCACGATTGAGGTTAAGTTGAAGTTAGGTTTATAATACTATAGTACTGTATGTTGGGAGATGAGGTAAGATGCGGGACGAGCTAACTTTACAGTTATATCTATGCATATCGTACTTTATATTTCATGTCCTTCCCTCTCCATTAACAAGGAGCCCTCGAGTAAATTCCCCCTTTGCCTACCCCCCTCTCTGGGTGCCCTTGTTCATGCATGCATGGTGAGTTGAGTACATCAGCGGTTGAGTACATTGCAGATAAAAAATTAGCCTTTCAAGTGACTGGGGTGAGCAAACATTTACTGTACTGTACCAATATTGTACTGTACATGACTACAAAACTTTCAAGCTTACAGATATTTGAAACAGTGACCTTATGTAATAGACACTAGTGAGATTTTTCTTCGCCTTCCGGGCTTCGCTGTTCACGAATGGCTTGTACTTATCCTGGCTATATTCTTGCTGCACCAGTTATCAAATAAACGTGATAGTGCGTACGAGTGTACAGTCACTGGCCATGCGACTAAACGGTAGGAAAGTTTGTACTGTATAAACATATTCATTTATTGGTACGTCGTGAGGTGAAGGGAATTAGCTGCACGGGTATTTTACGAATTTAGAGACAATCCTAAGCAGTAATTCTGACTTCCAGAAGGAGAATGTTTTCCAACTTTGCGCTATACGAACTCATGCTATTCTTTTGTTTGCAGCAACCCAAAATTGGCGGAGAAGGTACTGTGGACGTTTTAGTCATTTTTAGCCGATTTAATTTATAACATTAACGTAAATTAATATGGTCTTCACAAGTTTTCGTATTAAGGTGTTTGACAGCTTTAGTTATCCTGTTGGGAAGTCAAAACACACATGCGCAAACACACAAACAAACCGAGATGAAAACATTATTCTAAAATAACATGTATATAACGCGTGCTCTGATTGGTCGAAACCCGTGTTTGGATCAGGTCATCTGAACACGGAAATTTAAAGTGAAAGTTTTTCAGATTGAAATTTTAACACGGAAAGTTGTTATTTTATAAAACAATTACTTTATGGTTTCCGTGTTTGGATGGCTTGATCCAAACATTTGGGAATGTTGCTCGAGTTAAGAAAAGCGTGCAAAATCACTCGCCTTCGGCTCGTGTTTCGCGCGCTTTTCTTAACTCTCGCAACATTCCCGCGTGTTTGGATCAGGCCATCCAAACACGGAAACAATAAAGTAATTGTATTATTCCATACGTAGGTAATAACTACTGATCTCTCTTTTGGAGGCTCACTTTGATGCTTGATTAAATAGACTCGCTGTGACCTGTCCAAAGGAGTTGTTTTGTAAGCATAAAATAGAACAAAAGTAACTATAAGCTTTAGAGTTATTCACTCATGTAAATAATTCTAACGATTAGGTACCTTTCTTCTATTCTATGCTTCTGTATACAACTAGAACAATGATAATAAGGCATGTGACTTATCTAAAGTTATGAATTGGGTATAAACATAACCTTAGCCAAATGTGTCTATTGCAGTACATACGCGCAGAACATTCATAACTCACTTACTCACACTAACGGGTGCCAATTATGATACTCGCTCAGCTGATCTTCTCAACATGCTTTCTTGGGATACACTTGAAAATAGGCGGTCTGGTGCCAAGTCAGTATTAATGTATAAAATACTTAACGACCACACTGCGCCAGGTCTCCGGGGGTCATTCGTGAGAAGAGAAATAGATCACACTAATTATCATCTTCGAAACACAGCAACTGATCTAACAATTCCTAAACCGAAACGAGAATTTCTTAAAAAAAGTTTTAAATATAGCGGCGCTATGCTCTGGAATCAACTCCCAAACGAAGCAAAATCGCCTCATTCGTTTAAATCAATTGCTGGACAGCGACATGCTTCCTAATTATTTGTATATAGTAACGTGTACAGTATGTGTGTACTAATATTTAGTTTAAATTTTCCTTTTAATGATTTTTAAGATCTAAACACGCCCCCCATGGAAACCAGCCTAGAGTTGATGGGGCTAGCGTGTTCTTCTTTCTGTTAATTTTAAATAAAGTATTACCTACCTATACTTACCTACCTACCTACCTACTCGTTCTCATGCATCAGAAAAAGAAAATCGCACTACAAATCGCAGCGAAAATTGCAAGTGTGAACGGACCTTAATATATATCATATTTTGTTCTTTATAGTTGTGCCCCACCAAGATGCGACATTTCTCCACACAACTCCAGTTAATTTGCTCGGAATATGGATTGCTTTAGAAGACTGCACTGTGGACAATGGTTGCCTATGGTTCTTACCCAAATCACATGAAGGTAAATCGTATTATATGCTGATATACTGTACACAACATTCTATCAGAGTGTGTACGTTAACGTTTTTGGAACCAGTCCAAGGCTCGTTCAAAGCAGACCAACATGATGATCTCGGATTGATGAGGATGCAACTACCTGAAAAATACAAGGAGAACGTCGACGTTTCGAGCGAAGGCCCTTTGTTGGGAAGCTAGTAGAACTTTCAGCCTTCCTTCGCTCGTAACGTCGAAGTTCTCCTTGTATTTTTCAGGTAGATGTTATCCTATCAATCAGAAGCTTTCTTATTATTGCCACTACCTACACTGATACAGACCGTTAAAGTGCCTATACGACATTTTTTTTTATGATTGAATTGCAAAGTTCATTTAAAATCATAACATAACTTGTTATCTAAAACTTTATAATCTTTCCTGTAAATCAAGATTTTCGACTTTGTTTGATATACAAATCTGACTTAAATGACGTCACACTGCATAATGATTTTTAGAAAGAAAACGTTTCCTTGCCAAACATGTGATAATTCCACTGACATTGAAAGTGACATACTTTAAGAGCTATCAAAGCGATCATTTCGTCTGTAAATTTGAGATAATGAGAATTTTAACAAGCTACAACACAGTCTTCTGTCAGAGGAGGAATGAGGGTCTTCCCACAATGCATTGCGTCTAATTATTATTCACAATTACGATTTTCAACGAACGTTTGGCGAAAAGTTGTTGAAATACATTGCGATTTTGGCAACGTTTATCTCGTTTTTTCGAAGGTATGTTTTTATATTTGTATTATTTAAGACCCTAATTAAACTATTTTTGACTTGTTTGGTACAGGAATTGCTTTTTAGTTATGTTAATTACGTATTGTAATTATGCTTGATTCGGGTCAGTGGACACGCCAATAAAATGACCTTGATATAATGCAGAAGCAAACTCACTTTTTTTTGAGGAAAATAAAAACAAAACACGTCACCGAATTCGGGAAGATTTTTTCTTTCTACTGTTACTTTAAAACATGAGTTTGCTCCACTAAACCGACAAGTAATCGCGGTTTGAAAATGGGGTACTTTCGCTATATTCTGTCGCCGATGGCGGGAATAGACCGCCTGATAATCATCATGGCGCGAAGGAAATTATTGTACTAATGATACTAATCACTATTTTTCATGATAATTTTGAAACATACACATTTTTGTTCGTACATATTTTAAGTTTAATGCAATTTTTAAGGTTAGATATGCTTATGTTTACCTGCCCTGGCGGCCTGGCTGTATTTTTTCATTTTATTATATAATTCGGCTATTTTGGAGTAAAACTGGAAATGATACTGCTATATATTTTAAACGGGTATATACTTCTGAAGGTGATACCCCAGGGAAACCTATTAAATAATAAAAGACGCAGAATTTCTCGTTTGAAAAATTCAACATCAAGGTTTTTACAAACACAGGCTTTCTTGCCATCCTACTTTTCCTACTTTTTCCTACTTTTCTTCAACTTTCCTACTTTTCCTATTTTTTATTAAAAATTGCTTGATTTTCCTACTTTTTCTCATAAAATCCTACTTTTTTAAGACAGCTTGGGGAATCAGTATGTTATAGCTCTCGTAATTAGATCTATAGTACCCGTAATTTTTATTCCCTATTTGTGTCGCAGAGCATAAGATCTCAGGAGGAGAAGAAGTGCATTTTCCGAGTATAAAATTTCATAGCATCTCTAGAATCATAATCAATAAATTAATGAAGACTCCGAAAGTGCCATTTCCGACGATCTATAGAGATTCCAAATATTCAACTCCCTCCTCAGTTGATCAAGCATCATATATACAGGGCCATAGCAACCGGGGGACTGCAGCCCCCCAATAATTTGCTAATAATAATTTTTTTTCAAAATCTTGATGCAGACCTTTATCATTTAATCCATGACAAACTGCAAAGAATGAAGATATTACCCATACTTTCCTGCAACTTATCCAATATATAGTTTTAATTAAATACGCCTTTGCCCATTTAGTACTACTAAATTGTAAATTTCGACATACTAAAACGCTGTTTTTTGACCATTAGAATTCTGTCAAATCTTCCCCAAAGTCCAGGAAATGGCATTTCAGAGATTCTAAATTTAAAAATTTCCTCAGGCCTTCGGCCCTCGCTTTCAGCCCCCCCCCCCTCCCACAATCGAAAAGAGCTTCTTACGGCCCTGTAGCCCAATACATGCATTTGAATTGTGTTGCTGCGGAGCAGATGCCTTAGCTTTTATACCGATGCAATTTAAAAGTTTTGAGAAAAAAATGCTGCATAGGTGAATGAGTACATAAAAATATTGAGCACCAAAAATTTACACAATTGTGTTATTTGCATCTCCAAAACTCCTACTTTTGTCCTACTTTTCTACACATTTTCCTACTTTATTCCTACTTTTTCTAAAATTCTAGTCCTACTTTTGTCCTACTTTTCTATACAAGGATGCCAGAAAGCCTGCAAACATAAAATACAGTATGACCAGTTTGACAACACTAAAACATTGTATATTTTTAAGGTCTTTTAATGGGACAATATAGTAACATTGTATTTTAATGCTTTTTTGCCTGGGAGAAATTCTGTCCATAGGCATACGAGGCTGGGGGTTGCAACCCCTCCAGTCAGTGTTTAGTTGGGCAGAATTCTGCTTTAAAAAAATATTAGGCAATTGTTTTAAGATTGACCTTAATTAAACAGTATATAGACAGGAGATGTATTCCTTCTATTTTATACCTCTTGTTCATCTTTAAATAAAGTCATGACAATGTTGGGCAATTTCTATCCACCTGTACGCCAATATTATTTTTCAATGCTGGGAGTGGCATTCCAGAAAACCTATAGTACACAAATTTCCTGGAGAAGCATGCCCACAATCCTGGTAAAAATCCATGAGTTTCTTTGTTGCTGTCTAATTGTGCTGGCACTGAGATTGCCCCTCTCACTTTTGCTGTTTGTTTTGTAGTTTCCTATCAGAAAGATTAAACCGACTCCTCCAAAGAAATCCCCAGTAAAACTTCATAAATGGACATTTGAGGAAGATAAAGCATTCATTGAAATCATGCAAATGATTACGATTGAAGAGGTTTACCAATTATGTAATACCTCTAGTTGTTTTAATACATCATTAAGCTAGAGCAAAAGCATCACCTTTCATATACTTTATCATATAGCATCCGTGTTTCTAGTGAAATGAATGTGTGCAACATTTTAAAATTGTGCACATAAGATTTTATTTTTAAAAACATTTTAATTATCTTTAAGTACAGTAATATTATGTTAGTATTTTTTCAATTTTAAAATAAATAAATTTCATCAACATCAATTAATATGTAGTGTGTGATCTTTTTATTAATTTGTGATGAGCAAGGGAAGACTATACACTGAAAATCATGAAAACCATACATACCATAAACCCCCGAATATAAGCCCCCCCCCCCCCATGTATAAGCCCCCCTTGTGTAAGCCCATCAAAAATCGCTTACGAAAGAATATAAGCCCAGTGCTTTTAGGTGGAGGTTTACGGTAGATTGTCAAAAAACTGCATAATTGATAAGATGGTGTCCATGCATGGGATACAATACTTATGGTATAATCAGGGAAGTGACGAAAACACATGCAGTACAGGAAAACCGGGGTAGGGCCAAGACTGTACCACTACAGGTTCCCCAGCTCTATCCTTACAAATAAAAGAAATGTCAGTATTACACCAGACACCAATAAACAATTTTGCAGCTTCTGCTAAACATTTTCTTTCAATGTTTTTTAACCCATTGAGTATTTGAGTGTCAGCACTCTCCCCCCGATGAGTAAATAGTCTAGTGTTAGACAGTAAAATAATCTGGCGTTAGGCAGAGTATAATAATACACAACTGGTTGATTATTTGAGCATAGATAACTGGTTGATCAGTATAAATCCTTGCAACGCATCACACAGTAGTCAATAGATTTATATATAGTGTTGCGATAGTGTTGAATTTCCTCCATTTCATTCTTTACAACAATGCTAACACTGGGCGCTTCTTCCATCATTCGGTGTGTATGAATGTCTGTCAGGGCAAACAGGGTTTATTGGCAATATAAATAGTTATACAATCAGTTGGATGATGTAATTCTGTTGGTGGAAGACACTATCCAGCTCATCATCTTGACTATCTGGGTCACATGGTGGGATTGCTTGGGATGTTGGTGATGTTGAAATGTCAAACTCCCAACAACATAACATTGTTATATTCTTTGTTTATACCTCCTTCCCGTAGATCATTAGGGTCGAAGAACTACAAACTACATGATATGAAATAAAAATACATTTAATTATTACTGCTGTATTTATACAACACTGGAGCATTTTTATATTTCTATTTTAATTTTTATATAAAAATCATCTCACCTTAAAAACACAACTACAGTGAATTTGTACCAGTGCAGGACTACCGCAATCAGCGAACAATTTCATCAATTTTTATCCCGTTAACCACAGCTGGACAAAGGACTATTCTTCGAACTATCCGTAAAACTATAAACATCAACCACACGACATTCAAGTTCATCACACGGTAATTCTTCCGGAATCAAAATTAAAGGCTGTTTTGACACACAGTAACATACAGAAGCTCGTGTCCACCCAAAAACGAAGCTTTGTTTCCATGCATAGTGCAAAAATCCACCATTTTACAATATTTTTTCGATAAATCTTTTCTGAATCTCTTGAAACCTCGAGGTGTAAACACAGCGAAAGCCGACCGAACAATGACGGCGCAGAGCGAGAAATCGATAATATGTAAAAAACCGCGCCTGACCGCGTTGCATGCCGGTATAGTCCTCACTCCTGCTGCCTCCTCTGCCCGAAACCTATAGTTGCTGGCACAGGTGCCCCAGCAACTAATAATAAATTTGAAACACGGTCGGTGACCGGAGGTAACATGTAATTTTATTAGGGCAACGTTGGAATCACAGCTCAGATAAGGCCAAATAAAAAAAAATACTTGGTTAGCGTCACCGCCCGCCTCTCGATTTTCTGCCGCCTCTGAATTTTGTTTTATTTTTTTTATGTAAATCTCTTCGTTTTACAGCTTAAAACAGTTTAATATTTGAAATTTTTCTCATGCTCAGACCTTCGCGCTATATACTGATCGATAGGAGCGCGTAGGCTTGGGTATACAAGGTTCTTAAAGCAAAATGGCGGCCTTCGCAACATCAGTACAAAAAATATCACCGATATGGTGGAAAAACCGCCCCCCATCCCCTCCAAAAATACTATTAAAAAATTAAAAAACGAGTAAAAATTTAGTAAAAAAATCCGCCCGCCCGCCTCTGAAAATTTGTGAGAGTGTGACGCTAACCAAGTATTTTTTTTTATTTGGCCTAATCGAAAGACTAATTTGCTCCTTTGTGGGTCGAGTGAATTAACATTTAATGAAAATATGTATCTTTTTCAAAATGTTCAGAATTATACAAGGAATCCTGTCGATTCTAATTTATTGATATGTGATTTCAAGTCCTTTTATACGGTACCTGTGTATCTTATTTTGCCTGTTTTTGTATACTATTCATACAAATTGTCAATATATTAATCTGTATTTACTGTCCTTTCATACCTTTTTGTCTGTTTCTCAATATGTGTTCTTTATGTATCTAACCCTATTAAGTGTGTACTTGCTTTGTGACCCTAGTTATTACGTAGTCGAATGTTTGACACTTTGTTTAATATTATCTTGTGTGTATTGTGTTGTTGTAACTTTTTAATGTAATTTATATCTTTATATATTATTAGCGTAAGTCCCCCTAGATGACCATCTTGCTCTTGGGCCAAACGCGCGAATCGTTTTTTCGCATTAAATATGTTTAAAACAACATGTAATTTCACCAATCCGTAGAAAGGCAAAAAATGCTGTTGTACACATTGCCTTGAATAAATATGCTCGATACTCACTAGAGCAACTAGAGCACAAGATTGGTGTTTGTTGTAACATATTACGAAGGATAGAAGCGTGTGTCAAGGCGTGAACCAAGCTTTTCATATCCTTTCAACATTTCAAGTACCCAAAAGACTCAGTGGGGTCGATCACCCCAGTCAGACGAGTTTAGGTTTTTGTCGAGGGTCCAATGTCGAGGGTAAAAAGTCGAGGGTGAGGGTAAAAAGTCGAGGGTGAGGGTAAAAAGTCGAGGGTGAGGGTAAAAAGTCGAGGGTGAGGGTAAAAAGTCGAGGGTGGGGGTAAAAAGTCGAGGGTGAGGGTAAAAAGTCGAGGGTGGGTAAAAAGTCGAGAGTGAGGGTAAAAAGTCGAGGGTCGTAAAAAAAGTCAAGGGTTGTATTTTTACGACAACTAAGACAACTACTAACGATAAGAGTTTTTAAAACGGTGTTTCTCCTTATGTAAATCATAAATTAAGGGAGAATTCTGGTCTAGAAACTAACTCATTAAGTTGATGGTTTGGGTCGTCTGGTTAAAAGGTTTCACGCACGCAGCATATCTTCTAGCGCGTAATGTCCCAGGCCACTTGTGATTAAGGCATTTTTAGATAAAAAGGCGGAATGTTTTTATTAAAAGCAAAGTCAAAGAGCATTTATTATCAATATTAACTTAAAAGTCTTAAAAGAGTTTCTAAACGTAGTATAATTTCATAAACAGGCCAATGGCAATGTTCAACTTCGCATCAAGCAAAGGTCTCCGTCCCGCCGCAGGTGTGCTTGCGAGGTTGGTCAATGACAATGTTTGGCCGTGAGACGAGTAATGTTGCAATATTCATAAAAACAATTATAAAAATATTTGCATGCATGTATAATTAGTTAGTAGCCTATTTAAGCCAAGTAAACATTTCGTATTATTAGTTAGCTAAATATATCGAAGTATGTTGTAGTTGGTTTGTGTGCTTTTTGTCATATAACGAAACATGGTGTCAGGAGTGGGATAGTGACAAGCACAGAAGCTGCAAATATGTCTGATACTGAAGAGATGGAAAATCTAAACGGGCCAGAGTCAAGTACAATGCCAAAGGGCAAGATACAACAAACGACACAAGCTTCGGTGTCTATACCGATAATTCCAACAGGAATTTCTGCTCCTAAACCACTGTTGATGGAAGGAAACATGGCAGCAAATTGGAAGAAATTTCGCCGAGGATGGGAGAACTATGCAATTATTTCTCGGCTCGAACAATTCGACGAACGTTTCAAGACGGCGTTGTTTTTGTCAGTAATTGGCGACGGGGCGATGGAAGTTTATGAAGGAATGCATTTCGCAGATAGCGATGACAAGCAGAAGCTAAATAAAGTTATCGAACAATTTCAAACCACATTTATCGGCGAGACCAATGAAACCTATGAACGGTTTATATTTAATAGTCGCGATCAGAAAGATGGAGAAACAATCGAGCAATATATTATTGTGTTGAGAACTTTGGCACAATCGTGTAACTTTTGTACTTGTCTGAAAGAAACCCTGTTGCGAGATAGGGTTGTTTTGGGTGTTAAAGACAATTCTGTTCGAAAGAAACTCCTACAAGAACGAAAGTTAACATTAGCAAAGGCCCTAGATATTTGTCGAAGCAGTGAGACGACTTCCAAGCAATTGCGAAATATGATAAGCCTTAATGAGAAGTCAATCGACCATGAAATCAAAGCAATTAGAGAACAATGTCAAGGAAATCGGCGTGGTGACCCTTCAAAATCCCGCGAGAAAAAGCGTTGCAAATATTGCGGGGGAATGCATGAATTTGATAAGAATTCCTGCCCAGCATATGGAAAGTCGTGTAAGAACTGTGGTTTTCGCAATCATTTCTCAAGGGTTTGCCAGAAGAAACGGAATGAAACTACACGATCGGTCAAGGAGATTACCAAAGAGGTTTCTAGTGACTCTGGTGATTCAGTGTACACAGTTTCCGTTTTGCCTGAGTTTCCGGACGATCAAGAGGTTTTAGCGGTGCAAACAAAATATAAACAATTCAAGAGTAAAATTCTAACCGTAATGAACATTAAAGGGGGAAAAGGGACAAGTTTTCAAGTCGATACGGGCGCCACTTGCAATGTGATTAAACAGAAGGACCTGTCTGGGACGAAATATATGAAAAAAATGAAGAAAACAAAGCAAGTCCTCAAGATGTATAACTCCTCCATTTTGAAACCAGTCGGTCAGTGTATGGTGCAATTACAAAATCCTGAAACATGCAAGAAGTACAAGGTTGAATTTACGGTTATAGACGGTGAGAACTGTACGAATCTTCTAGGTAGTCGAGCAGCACAGCAGATGGGTCTTGTTAATGTGAATTACGACAACATGAAAATTCTGTCAGAGTCAGACCAGAAAGGGGATTCACATACCACGATGACGTCATCAGAGTCAAGTCCGACGGAAAGGTCGACGCATTCCATATTGACCTCTCCAGAATCAAGTCAAACTGGATTGACCATGGAACAGATCACTAGCGAATACAAAGATATTTTCGAGGGACTGGGGCAGCTTGGACCGAAACTCCATTTGGAACTAGAAGAAAACGTGAAACCTGTACAACAAGCAGTGAGAAAAATACCTGAGTCCATGAAAGATCCATTGAGAAGCCACCTAGCTGAGCTCGAAGAGAAAGGTATAATCGAGAGAGTGTATCAACCTACAGAATGGATAAATTCTATTGTTGTTGCAAAGAAATCCAATGGAAGTATTCGCCTATGCCTAGATCCTCGTCCACTTAACAAGGCACTCAAGAGATGTCACCACCCCATGCAGACCATTGAAGATATATTACCTGAGCTTGGTAAAGCAAAAGTTTTCTCCAAGTTGGACTGTCTCAATGGTTATTGGCAAGTCCCTTTGGATGAAGAATCTTCCCTCCTCACGACGTTTGGAACGCCTTTCGGTCGGTATAAATGGAAACGTTTACCGTTTGGTATTTCTCCAGCGGGTGAGATATTTCAGAGCCGTTTAGATCAAGCGATCGACGACCTTGAGGGAGTCAAGACAGTCGCTGATGATATTCTGGTGATCGGAAATGGCGACTCATTGGCAGAAGCAATCACCGACCATGACGCCAAAATGAAGCAACTGTTGGATCGATGCAGAGAGCGGGGAGTGAAGCTGAATGGAACGAAATTTTTGCTGAAGCAAACGTCAGTTCCTTACATCGGACACGTTCTTACATCTGCAGGGGTGAAACCTGACCCAGCCAAGATTGAGGCGATCATTAAGATGGAGAGACCCACAAACGTAGAAGGAGTACGAAGAATTATGGGAACCATCAACTATTTAGCCAAATTTTTGCCACAGTTGTCTGACGTTTCGGAACCTTTGCGACAACTTACTAAGAAGGACGTTGTTTTTGTATGGGATCAAGTTCATGACCAAGCATTCACGAAGTTGAAAGAGCTCGTTACCAAACCGCCTTTACTCAAGTTCTACGAACCTGAAAAAGAATTGGTCATACAGTGTGATGCAAGCGAAGGGGGACTTGGGGCTGCTTTATTGCAAGATGACAGACCAATAGCTTATGCAAGTCGAGCACTCAATTCGACTGAGCGTAATTACGCTCAAATTGAGAAAGAACTCTTGGCGATTGTGTTCGCGGCAGAACGATTTCATCAGTACACATTTGGAAGACCAGTATGCGTTGACTCTGACCACAAACCATTGGAAACCATATTTGCGAAGCCTCTCGTTTCTGCGCCCAGACGATTACAGAGAATGTTGATGCGGCTACAAATGTATGACCTGAGTGTGAGATACAAAAGAGGGACTGAATTATATCTTGCAGATACGCTAAGTAGACACTATCTGACAGCGGTACAAGAGAC
Organism: Paramuricea clavata; assembly: GCA_902702795.2. Taxonomy (NCBI): domain Eukaryota; kingdom Metazoa; phylum Cnidaria; class Anthozoa; order Malacalcyonacea; family Plexauridae; genus Paramuricea; species Paramuricea clavata. The sequence continues at coordinate 4,875 of CACRXK020002501.1, read as the reverse complement.
CAGAGAAGCAGATGTTCTGAATTACTTGTCAGATGTGGAGATAGAGCAGGGAGAGCATGAGGAAATCATGGAGATCAACCAATTGTTGGCGAATGAAGATGTTGCTAACATGTATCGAGATAAAACAGATCAAGATGAAGATTTGCAGGTGTTAAAGAGAGTCATACAGTCCGGATGGCCTGTGGTTAAGAACAACCTGCCAGCCGCAGTGGGGTCCTACTTTCATATCCGTGATGAATTGGTGGTCCAAGATGGGCTGATATTACGCGGTGATCGACTAGTTATTCCCAAGGCACATCGAAAGACAATGATGGAAAGTCTTCATGCCAGTCACCAAGGGATCGAAGCAACTCTGAGAAGGGCGAGAGAAACCATGTACTGGCCAAATATGAATGCGGAGATCAAAGATTATGTAAAAAAATGCGACTTATGTTGTAGTATTGGGCCTAAGCAATCAAAAGAAACACTCATCAGTCACGAGGTTCCTGACCGGCCATGGGGAAAGATCGCCACAGATTTGTTCGAGTTCGATGGCAAGGAGTATTTGGTAACAGTTGATTATTTCTCGAATTTTTTCGAGATTGACCGCCTCTACAGTACGCAGGCCGTATCCGTTATTCGAAAGCTCAAGGCGCACTTGGCGCGGTATGGCATTCCTGAAGAATTAATAAGTGATCAAGGTCCTCAGTTTACCTCTGGAGAATTCAAGAATTTCTGTGCGAGTTATGGAATGAAGCATACCATGACTAGCCCGCATTATCATCAGGCAAATGGAATGGCCGAAGCCGCTGTTAAACAAGCTAAACGAGTCCTGAAAGTAGCCAAGATGTCTGGACGAGACCCACATTTAGCTTTGTTGGACCTCAGAAATACTCCTCAAGAAGGTTTCAGTTCAAGCCCAGCACAGCGACTGATGAGCAGGCGGACCAAAACTGTTTTGCCAATTTCGAAAGGTTTGCTAAAACCAGCAGTTATTGAAAACACGAAACAGCAAAGAAGAGCTCGTCAAGGACGACAGAAGAAATTTTACAACTGGGGAGCAAGAGATTTACCAGCATTGGCTGCAGGTGACCAAGTATGGATACAGCCAGTCAAAGTTGGGGATCGAGAATGGAAGAAAGCAACCGTTTTAAGAGAAGCGGGTATCAGGTCCTATGAAGTCGAAACAGAGAATGACCGAACTCTTATTCGGAATCGAAGACATTTGAAGGAAGCAAAATCAAGATCTGCAAATGGCGATGATCATCAACAGATCCAAGAATTACCTAAAACACCTGAAGTTGCCGAGCGGGGATCAAGCGATTTTGATGGAGAAACAGACCCTATTCCCGAGCTTATTCCGGATCCAGATCGAGGCGCCCAAAGCAGTACTGAGTCCGGTATGCTGTCTGGTGACATGAGAGACAGTATAATTACTCGAACGCGGAGTGGTAGAATTAGTCAAAGACCGAAGTATTTGGACGATTATAGTACCTAGTGGGATCATAAACGTTTACTTATTTATCAGATAAATAGACAACAACGATAGAATCTCTTTCTCTATGAAAGGGAGGATGTTGCAATATTCATAAAAACAATTATAAAAATATTTGCATGCATGTATAATTAGTTAGTAGCCTATTTAAGCCAAGTAAACATTTCGTATTATTAGTTAGCTAAATATATCGAAGTATGTTGTAGTTGGTTTGTGTGCTTTTTGTCATATAACGAAACAAGTAATATTGACTGAATCATTTAGCGTTAATTGGTTTCTAGTTGAAACAGTGGCATATCTGCACCGCGCTCCGATCTAGCAGAAAACCACACAAGTTTTTTTATCATAACTTGCTATTGGTAATATATTTTGCCTTAATGTATTGCCATTTAATTGACTGGCTTGAGGATTACAGCTGCCCGATAATCTATGCTGTTACGTTAATTTGCTAAGAAAGCAAAGAGACCGTTCTCATATTAGACATAAACATGTTAACTTGCGAGCGTGAAGGGGCTTAGAAAATAATCGCTTAGAAAATTTACGCAAGGTAATATCTTTTAAAAGTTAATGTAGTTCTGCATACATATATATGATAAGTCCATGTCACAACATTAAACAAGTTATTTTGCCCGCAAATTTCGACCCTCGACTTTTTTTATGACCCTCGACTTTTTTTATGACCCTCGACTTTTTACCCTCACCCTCGACATTGGACCCTCGACACTCGACAAAAACCTAAACTCTAGCCAGACGATGACAATAACCAAGTGCAGAGACACAAGTGTGGCAGTGGAGGCCGCATATTTGTGCTGAAACATGCATGTACGCTATAAATATCTATAAATAGTCCTAAATATGAAGGTGAGATAGGCATACGGACTAAAGCCGATTGAAATACCGCAGAAGAAAATTGGCTATAAAGTTTCCAGGCCCTGCGATAAGTAGGGATTGATGATGGCTGTGTCGGAGACTTTACCTCAGTCTATAGTTAAAATAGTAATAGAACACGTGAACTCCACGCGCGATAGCGTGATACATAGTTTTCCTTTAAATCAGGAATTTTTGTTATTGTGAGAGACTTTGACTGCGAAACCATTGTAAAAAATGTGATACGAGAGTGATTTGAGATATTATATATCAAAAATACAACTAGTGATTTGTTGGTGATACTTAAACCGAAATTCCCAACACCTGGCACCCCCGATGCGAAGTTGAAGCCCAGAATATGTGAGTAAAACCTTTAAATTAGAATAATATAAGCGAAGGTTTAGAGTAAACAACATGCCGCTTGAACTCGAAGTTACGGCACTCGAGACGAAGATAACGCAACTAAAACGAGCGATTGGGAAGACCGAAACTATAGTAAACAATGGAAAAGAACAAGCAATCGTTAGACATGTGGATACTATTAAAGAAACTCTGTCCGAAATAAATAAATTGAGACGGGAAATCGAAGCGACAAAAATTTCCGAGGGTGTAAACGACGACGAAATTGACGAATGGAATAGCGAAATCGAAAGCGTAATGGAAAGCGGTGACGAAGCGATTGAAAAGTTGCAAGAATGGCTTAAAACAAAGGAATTCAGGTTAGAAGAGATTCAACACGAGCAAAAAGCTGAACGGGAAAAACAAGAGCAGGAAAAACGAATCGAATTTGAGCTTAAATTACACGAGGCGAAAATTAAAATGCAAGCGGAAGCGGAAGTGTCTGTTAAACCAACATCCGGGAAGGAAGAGGACGAAGTCAGCAAATTACAAGCGAAATTGCCTAAGCTTCAAATTTCGGAATTCAACGCAAGTTACAAAGATTGGCCAAGATTTTGGAACTTGTACTCGGAAACTATTCATAAATCAAGTATACCGGCTGTGAGTAAATTTTCTTACTTAAAGGAATTATTGTGTGAGAAAGCAAGAAAGACAATCGAAGCTTTGCCCCATACCGCAGAGGGCTATAACCGAGCTACTGCCATATTGAAAGACCGATTCGGGAAGGAATGTGAAATAGTCAAATGCTTTGTCAAGGAAATTATGGAATTGCCCCATATACCGACTGCAAATGTGAAGAAAATCCATGAGTTTCATGATAAATTGGCATATTGTGTGCAGTCACTCGAAACGTTGAAGAAGCTAGACGCAGTGAATGGCACTGTTTCCATGACCTTGGAAAAGCTACCTGCGATCAGGGGAGATCTTGCCCGTAACGATACTAAATGGGAAGATTGGACATACGTTCAACTAACTGAAGCTTTGCAATTCTGGACCAGGAGGAATCCACTTGACAGCCCCAAGCATGATGACACGCAAAAGAAACGAGAACAGCCCCGAGGATGTTTTCACACCCAGCAGAAAGGTGGTGCTCAACCTGGAACCCGAAAGGCTTGTGTGTATTGTGACAAAGAAGAGCATCGGTCGTCGGAATGCAAATCGGTCACAACTGTTGGAGAACGCAGAAAAATCCTGGCGAGAAAGAAGCTTTGTTTCAATTGCACCGGTCCATCTCATCGAGCATCAGATTGCAGAAGTACCAGCACTTGCAAGAATTGTAAAAGACGACACCACACATCAATTTGTGATGTTCCCAACGACCCACCAAAACCTGAAGCAGGACTGACAGCGAGTAAAGAAGGTGAACAGGGGGTTATATATCCTATTGTGCTTATTGAGATAGACGGTGTTAAAACCCATGCACTGTTGGACACTGGGTCTGGCAGTTCATACGCCTCTGCGAAACTGATAAGTGTACTGAAGAAGAAACCAAACAATGTGAAGACAAGAAGAATCGAAACGATGCTGGGTTCTACTACAACTAAAGTTGAGACTTATACAGCTAAGCTGTCTTCTGTTGATGGGAAGTTTGTGAAGGAGATTGAGTTGTCGAAAGTCCATAAATCAGAAATCATGATGGTCAAGAACCCAAATTATGAAAGTCTATTTGCAAAGTACAATCATCTCAATGGAATCAAGATAGCAGACGGCGATGATAGAGAACAAATCCCAATCCATGTCGTACTAAGTGCCGGCGAGTATGCAGCAATCAAGACGTCAACGCCTCTAAGAATCGGATCCCCTGGGCAGCCTGTGGCCGAGAAAACACAACTGGGGTGGACAATTATGTCGCCAGGCCAAGAGGATCAAGAGAGTCGAGTGTTTGTGACACAATCAACATTAACAGATTACGAACAGCTCTGTGCTTTAGACGTGCTAGGACTAGCAGATTCACATGAGAATGATCAGCAGGAGATGTATGAAGAGTTTAAAGAGCAGCTGGAAAGAAACGATGCTGGGTGGTACGAAACAAAATTGCCATGGAAGGGCAACCATCCTACATTAGCATCGAATGAGAGAGGGAGCAAAAGACGATTAGATCACTTAATTCGCAAACTAGAGAAGAATGATCAGTA
>CACRXK020002500.1:25148-38030 GCA_902702795.2 Paramuricea clavata | reverse complement strand
CATCATCACCACCATCCAGGCCTCGAGATAAGTGCCGGTCACCGGTCACTGACCTGTAAAATTTCACAGTTTGACCGGCAAAAATCGTCGCCTGGCGGACATGTGTGACCGGTAAATTTATTAATAAAATGTTACCACCATCACTACTACCATTCTCGTTATCATCTTCACCACCATCACTACCACCACTATAATCATCAGCACCACCATAATCATTACCAGCACTACCACCACCATAATCATCATCAGCACCATCATCACTCACTACTGCCACTGTCATGATCACCACCATCATCACCACCATCACTACCACTATCACTACCGCCACCATCATCGCCACCATTGCTCAGATGATCACCACCACCATCATCATTATCACCACCATCATCATTATCACCACCATCATCATTATTACCACCATCATCATCATTATCATCATTATCACCACCACCATCATTATCACCACCATCATCAGTATCACACTGTTCCCGATTAATTGAACTGTCTATAAAATGTCTACACGAGATAATTCGCCACTTTATTCCGAGTCTTTAAACACAAAAAATAGCCTAAATATTGTCACACTAGTACTTTTTGTAGTCGAAAAATATAAACTAGAACGTTCAAACAACGTTTTGTCGCCCGCGCGACTATTTCAGCGGTCATGATAACAAGTACTTCATATAATAATATCGTTCGTTAACATCCCCCTCCCGAATGCAACGCATTCGATTCCACTTAAAGACAATAAATAGAGGGATTAGCAATGTCAATGAATACTAACAAATACGACTTAATTAACGTCCTTTATGTTCACTTCTATATAACGTTTCAGTTATCTATCTTCATTGTCCGAATGTTCGTCAACATACTCGAGAGGAGGACACAATCGATGTATAGGACGGAAATATTCTTTGTTCCTGGATTTCACCTTTACAACTCGGACTAGGCCGTCACTTCCTTGATACGCTTCGATCACACGGGCAAGAGGCCATTCTCCCCTACTTGCTTTGGGTTCAGCAATCAATACCACATCGCCTTGTTTCAGGTTATGTTTGGGATGAAACCATTTCTTGCTTACATTAAGACGTGGAAGGAACTCCTTTCTCCAGCGCTTCCAGAACAGCTGTAACAATTGTTGTACTCGATGCCAGCGATTCCTAGGGTTGTTCGCTTCAACTTGATCAAGAGCTTCAGGAGCAAATACCCCACCGATCTGTCCGACTATAAAATGATTTGGAGTAAGTGGGGACGGGTCGTTTGGATCTGAACTCACATAAGTGATGGGCCGTGAGTTTACCAATCTTTCAGCTCCACACATTGCGGTCTGAAGTTCTTCATCCGTCACATCTGCATCTCCTAGGACGATTTTTATTGCCTTCTTGGCGCTCTTTATCATAGCCTCGAAAATCCCTCCAAAATGAGGGGCCGATGGAGGATTGAATTTCCATTCAATAGGTTGATACTTGGTGGTTTCTTGGGCAATTTTGTCCTGGTTAAAAGCTTGAACTAATTCTCTCATCTCCCGCTCTGCGCCCACGAAATTGGTCCCATTGTCCGATATAACATATACGGGCGTCCCCCTCCTCGATACCATTCGCGTAAAGGCATTGATGAAGGAAGCCGTGTCTAATGAGTATGACATCTCAAGGTGAACAGCCCTTGTCGCTAGACAAGTAAATAGGCATAGGTATCTCTTTGCTTTGGCTTTGCCTCGTCCTTGCTTCGTTAGAAATGGGCCTCCATAATCCACTCCGACTCTTTCGAAAGCTCGTAACGATTGAAGTCGCGGTCTGGGCAGCGGTGCCATCTTCTGCTCGGCTGTTTTTACAGAAAAACGTCGTCGACATTGCGCACATGACTCAACGATATTCCTTACCGCGCGTCTTCCTTTTACGATCCAGAAACGACTGCGTAGCAGTGTTAGAACCTGCTCAACTCCGGAACCATGTCCGAGTTCTTCATGTGCATCCTTGATGATGAGTCGGGTCACCACGTGCTCTTTTGGCAATAAAATGGGGTGTTTTGTGTTGTAGGATAGTTCATCCGCAAGTCTTAAACGTCCGTCCATCCTCAGAAGACCATCGTCACCGTTCTTTGGACTAAGTCGCAGTAAACATCCTTCTCGCTCTCCTTTCGGGAAAGCTTCTCGTTGCGCTTGTTTGATCCACCACTTTTCCACATTAAGTATTTCAGTTGAACAAAGCGTTCTGTCTCGTTTTCGTAATTCCCTTGGAAGTCTGCAGTTTGTAACGAATCGTTGAACCCATCCAGTCACACGACAAAGGCGACGGAAGGTAGAAAAATGGTTTGGATCAACACCCAGGTTAACGCGCGCCTGGACCATGTACGTCTGTGCCACTGTCTTTTCAATATCTTCAACTTTCGTCTCCTCTCTAACGGAAGGCGCTGATGGCCCCGAGATCTCGACATCTTTCAAGAACGATGGTCCTTCCAACCAAAATGTGCTTTTGGCTAGTTCCATAGCAGATTGACCTCGGGTCGCTAGATCTGCTGGATTCTGTATCCCAGGTACATGCCTCCATTGCTCGGGACTCGTCGTCCGTTGAATTTCTGCGATACGGTTGGCTACGAAGGGTTTAAACTGCCGGCTGTGGTTTCGTACCCAATACCACACATTCTCGGAGTCAGTCCAAAATATCACTCGATCGACAGTCAAGACTTTCAGAAGACTTTGAGCTAAACGGCTTGAGAGAATGGCACCCATAAGCTCCAGTCTGGGAATCGTCATCGCTTTGGTGGGGGCTACACGGCACTTTGATGCGACAAGGCGTGATGTAGGGCTATCGTCTTCATATTGGCACACCAAATAAGCGACTGATGCGTAGGCGTCTTTAGAGGCATCCGAGAACAGGTGTAGTTCCATTTTATTCGGGTTTGCGAGGCGTAAGCAGCGTGGTATGGCGACATGCGATAACTGCGAAAGTTCTGTAGCCCAGTTCTTCCACTTAGTTGCTAGATCACTTGGAAGGTTGTCATCCCAATCCAACCCTGCTCTCCAAATCTCCTGCATGAGAATTTTAGCCCGAACAAGGAATGGCGAGAGAAACTGAAGGGGGTCGTATACAGCAGCTATGGCGCTCAGAACATTACGTTTCGTAGGGGTTTTATTCGCATCAGGAGGTTCCACTCTGAAGGTAAATACATCTCTTTCAGGATCCCACAAGACTCCCAGAGTCTTGGTTTTAGACGGCTCTTCTTTGTTAATTTCAACAGCAGATAACCGGTCACTCTCGGGGATGCTTGCGACAACTGATGGCTCGTTCGACGACCATTTCCGCAGCCGAAAACCTGCTAGACCCAACAGGTCAGATAACTGGCGTCGCAGATCCTGGGCACTCTCTATAGTCTCGCTTGAATCTAAGACATCGTCAACATACATCGAGTTATCGACCGATTCTGCTGCCGCTGGGAATGTCTCTGTATGTGCTTGAGCGTGGGCGTGTATTACATACTGTGCGCAGAATGGCGAGGCAGTATTACCAAACAACAGGCGTCGAAACTCGTATACGTCGGGCTCTTTTGAAGGATCGAAATCTCGCCATAAGAATCTGTGGAAGGGACGATCTTTGTCTTGTAGACCAACTTGCAGGAACATTTCAGAAATGTCCGCGCTCAAAGCAACTGGTGCTCGACGAAAGCGGGTGAGAACATCTACTATTTCTCGTTGTAGTTTCGGACCTGGCCGTATGCTGTCATTTAAGCTCTTTCCGTCATGCTTCATTGCCGCGTCGAAGACAACACGAACTTTAGTCGTATCTTTGCTTGGCTTAATGACCGGAAAATGTGGGAGGAACCACTGCTGTTCTACTTCGGACTTGGGTACTTTCTGAATGTAGCCTTTTTTCTCATAGTCCTTGAATACTTTACTGTAGGCTTCCAGGATGCTAGGATCTTTCTTTCTGAGGGATTTCTCTTGACTTTGGAGTCTTAATAACGCCGCTTCGTAATTGTTAGTCAACTTCGGCTCTCCGTCCTTCCAAGGGATTCCTACCTCGTACAAACCATTCTCAAACTTTAGGGATCCAGCTACAGTTGCAGTTGCTGCTCTTTCGTCGGCTGTCATAGCCTGTTTCTCAGACGTTTCTTTGATTCCGAGTGCCTCAAGCTCCCAGAACTTGCGTAGAATGTCGTCCGGTGGTGGTTGCTGGTCGACATGGCAGGTACGGTACGTGCGTGTGAAGTGGGAACGAGAGTTACGCCGAAACTCGTTGACCAACGTTGGCCCGAAACAAACCCAGCCCAAGTTCGTTAGGCGTGCTACGGGATCACTTGGTTGGCTGCCGCGAATCTCTTCTAATACGTAGTGGAATACTGGATTATCGCTGCCAAGCATGACATCAATCTGCTGTCGCCTGGAAACATTGTCGAAAGGGATCTTCTGCAGGTGAGGCCACTTTTCCTTGAGTTCTGACCACTGTATGGCTGGTGTGTCGCTCGCAATGTTATCTAACACATGTGCTTGGACAGGTGTCGTAAATGACCTATCTAGACTAGTCACATTTAGTTCCACTCGGCGGGATCTTTTCTGGATCTCGATGCCCCCTGTTCCTGCAATCGTAAGGTTTACGTTTTGTCCATGCAACTCAAGCTCTTCTGCTGCTTCCTCTGATACATAGGAACTGGTCGAACAGGGGTCAAGCATTACATTGACCTTTAACTCTCTGTTTCCATTACTAATCAGGGCAGGTATTACCATTAAAGAGACGTTCTCTACTTTAGTTGTATTATGTGTTCTTTCTTGGGGCTGGAAATTGGTTGGTGGCAGATTGTCATCACGTGTCTTATCATTACGAGGAGCCTCTCTATTTTGGTTCGATTGTCCTGGGGGAACGTATGTCGGTGCATCAGGTCGTAAGTGTCCTCCCACGTCGTCCTTGTGTTTTGGAGGGCTTACATGAAGGTAACTGCTGTGGCCTTTACTCAGGCACCCATCAACACCACATTGTCTCCTTTTGGTGCAATCTTTGCTTCGATGTCCAGCAGCCAGACAACAATAACAGCGTCCAGCCTTAGTAATTAATTCTTTTCTCTTTAGGACGGGTAGATCTTTGAAAGCTTTACAAACCCACGGGGGGTGATCCTCTTTACAGTTTGGAACAATACAACATCGCGTGGTGGATCTAGTATTGAAGCCTCGAAAGCGTTTCTTCTGTTCAACACGGTTGTCCGTCTTTTTTCCAATGCCATTCGTTTCTTCTTTCGCCTCTTCCATAACTTGCACTCGTAATTCAACCCATTCTTCAAGTGCTTCAAAATTGTCTTCACGCGAGTGGTCCATCAGCCAATATTTGTAAGCTTGCACGTCTTCTTCTGGTAGTTTCTCTTTAGCTGTTAAATTCAAGCTCTGTCCATGCAATGGTCCTGAGTCCTGAGTGGCGATCAATACTCTTTCTAATAGAACTTGAAACTCTTCCATATCTTCCAGATTTCGAGGACGAATTTTCCGGAAATTGCGCAAAGCTGTTAGGTGTTTTATCTGTAAACGTCTCTCCCCTCCGTACTTCTTCTCCAATTTAGCCTTCGCTCTTTCATACGCACTAAGGGAATACCCAAGATCTTTCACCATGGTTAAAGCTTTACCCGACAAACAGCCTTGTAGTCTAAGCATTTTTTCTCCGACAGGAATATCACGACGATCGACAACAGACAGGAATGCTGCCTTCCAGGATTCATAGTCACTTTTTTCTTCGCCAGAGAAGATAGGGAGATCCACTCCTTTAAGTCTAATGGGAGAAAATGTCTGTCTATGTTCTTTGTTTTCATTGGGTAGCTCTGAATGTTTTTCTAAGTGACGGTTAATAAGGAAGTTCTGTACTGTATCATTATCCGATACTTGCGATCTTCGTTCGGCTTCTTCAGCCCGGGATTTGTTGAGAGCAGCAACTTTCCTTGCATCATCGGTTCGCTGTTTTGTCAGCTGCAGCTCAGCGGTCAGCTTTTGGATCTCTAGCTCCTTTACTCGCTGTTCGTTTTCCATTTGGATTAGCCTTTCACTAGCCTCCTTTGCCTCTTTTTGTTTCTGTTCCACATTTGAGGATTTTTTCGACATAACTGGAGACTGGGGACTAGTTTCTTGTGATCGAAGTGAAGTTAACACTGAGTCAGTTTCTCCATTGCCAAGTCTTTCCTCGAGATGTTGTTCAGCCATTACAATTATTGAATCGACTGAAGACCCGATGTCTTCAAGTTCTTTGTCTAAAGTCTCGATAACTGTGTTGGTCTCCTCATTTTCAGCACTCACAGCATAAATCTCTTTTAAGCCAGAAATAATTTTTTCAATAATACTGATCTCGGAATTAACTTTATTAATAGCTCTTCTTATGGCATTTTTACTCGGCAATGGTACACCAGGAAGTTGTTTCTCGATTAGGTCGTTCAATTGTTTCTTAGCTTTTGTCAGCCTGGTTTTAGCCGATTTTTTACTACTTCGTAAAATTTGAATCTTGGTACTCACTTGTTTGCTTTCTATATTCAATGTATTTTCTTCTTTTTTACTTTCGTGGTCGGCGAGATGAACGTTTTGAATACTGTTTACAGCTTCAACACCTTGGTCTGTCTCTTCTCCCAGCAAGTCTTGTTGTTGTCCACTCGTACTAAGCGCCATATTTGCTCGCACATTCACAACAAAAGTCGCGAATTTCTCGTTATTTCGTCAGCAGATCCGGCTGTCGAAGGACCAAACTTGTTCCCGATTAATTGAACTGTCTATAAAATGTCTACACGAGATAATTCGCCACTTTATTCCGAGTCTTTAAACACAAAAAATAGCCTAAATATTGTCACACTTTTTGTAGTCGAAAAATATAAACTAGAACGTTCAAACAACGTTTTGTCGCCCGCGCGACTATTTCAGCGGTCATGATAACAAGTACTTCATATAATAATATCGTTCGTTAACACACACCATCATCATTATTACCACCACCATCATCATTACCACCACCATCATCATCATTATTACCACCATCATCATTATCACCACCATCATCATTATCATCACCATCATCATTATCACCACCATCATCATCACCAACACCATCATTATCACCATCATTATCACCACCATCATTATCACCACCATCATCATTATCACCATCATCATTATCACCACCATCATCATTATCACCATCATTATCACCAACACCATTATCACCATCATCATCATCACCACCATCATCATCATTATCACCACCATCCAGGCCTCGAGATAAGTGCCGGTCACCGGTCACTGACCGGTAAAATTTCACAGTTTGACCGGCAAAAATCGTCCGGCATCTGGCGGACATGTGTGACCGGTAAATTTTTTAATAAAAACTACGTTCAAAAATGGAGCAGATTATTGATTTCCAAGTTTCCAAAGAAGTGTATGTCCGTCTAAGGCGCAGGCTAATGAGGGCGGCGAAGTGACACACTTTGTCGTACGGATACGATTTACCGCAAGCATTGTGCCTAAGGGCTGTTTTCATGTTACACGTTTTTCACACCTGCGACAGAAAAGTTTAAATCTTTCATATTATTGCAAATAAGTTATAACCTTACAAATACATATTAAATCATACACAAAACTGAATGCTGTCCTTTTATAAATTTAGTTATTTCATAAGTAGGATGTAAAGCGATTTCAACTGTTACGTGCGTGAAAACGCGTAACTCGAATGCGACCTTGCAGCATGCTCGCAAGTTCGCAACTACAGTTGTCATTTGCGACTTAACAAGCAAGCATGGTAAACAATTGCTCTGTTTGTCAGCGTCCAAATACGAAATATTCATGGTAAATTGCTTTTTGATAAACGCCTTGCGATTTGATAAACGCCATGCATACTTCTACTATGTATACAATAATTAAAATACACAATTGTTTCTAAAGTTACGAGTCACGCCAAAGATGAGGGGGAAAAAGAAGCTAAGGAGTGACAACGACCGGCATAAATTCCGCTGTGACCGGTAAATTTAGTGATCCACCTGTCATAATGACTGGTATAACATCCAGATTTATTTAGAGGCCTGCCACCATCATCATCACCAACGCCATCATTATCACCAACACCATCACCACCATCACTACCACCACCATCATCATTTACATTATCACCACCATTGCTACTACCATCATCATCATCGCCACCAGAACTACCTGCACCACCACCATCATCATCATCATTATTGCATGCCAACATCACTATTACAGTACCATCATTGTTATTATCGCTACCACCATCATCGCCGCCATAACTACCACCATTGTCATCATCATCACTACCACCATCATTATCTCTACCATCATTATCTCTATACCATCATCATCACCACCATCATCATCATTACCAGTGACTACCATCATCACCAGCATCATTATCACTAGCATCATCTTCACTACCATCATTATCACCACCATCATCATCACTACCATCATCACTATCATCACCATCATCACTACACCACTTCTGTCGGCATTGCCACCACCATCATTACCACCACAATCACCACTCACCATCACTACCACTATTATCACCATCATCACTACCATCTCCACCACAATCACCATCACCACTAAGACTTCTGCCATACATCACAGTTTCATTGATTCCTACTGTTGTGCTGTGCACATGCATGCTTTATTAATCTAAATGTCTTTACACTCAGGTACTATGAATATATGATTACATGTTTACGTGTTAGCAATACGTTACTGAATAATTAATAATTATAATTACACATTAAGTTATTACATCTCCTTCCCTATCAGTTAATAAGTTCTAACTCTAAAGTGTTCGTTTATTTTTTTATAATGTTTTTAACTTATCTAACAATATCTTGATGTTCGCATAGTGTTTCTGATATAGCCTTTAAATGTGTCTCGAATGTTGATGTCTTCTTCCTTCTAGATCTTCGCAGTTCTCGTGGCTCTTCCTGTCTGATGGTTTCTGGTTGGCTATGGGTTTCTAATTCAACATTCAAGGGTTCTGGCTGGGTTGTAGTTGCGGTTATTTCGGTTGCTGGTGGAATTTGGGTTGCTGGTCTTCGTTGCTGTTCTTCTGGGTGATGCTTATTCATTCTTAGCAGCTTGAATCGTGATCTATCTCTACATTTCGTCTTCTCATCCTTCATCCTTCTCGCTGTTACCATCGAGCCTTTGATTTTGGTTATAACATAAATGTACGGTTCGTATGGAGTTTCTCCTTTATTCTTCTTTTCTCGTTTAACGATCACTGCGTCTCCGGTCTTCAATTCGTATTCCTTCGATCGATGTCGTTTATCATGATTTCTCTTTGCTTTCTCTTTGTATTGCTGATCGTTACGTCTCACGGCGTCATCCTTTGGTGATGTTTCCGTGGGAAAATGGTCCAATTTCGTTCTAACTTGTCGTTTCATTAACAGCTCGTATGGTGTGGTTTTGGTTGCGGGGTGTGGTGTGCTTCGGTAGGCTTGAAGCATATCATATGTTGCTTCGTGGAAGTTGGTGTGATCTTGTTTTGAAATTGCGGCGACCTTGTTAATTAATTTGTTGAAGTTTTCCACCTGCCCTTGTGCTTTTGGATGGTACGGCGTGACAGATTTATGGGTGAATCCCATTTCATCAGCAAGTTGCTTGAATTCGCGTGAATTAAATGGTGGTCCATTGTCCGTTTGAACAACTTTTGGGACTCCGTGCATTGCGAATACTTTCTTCAACCTCTCTCTCACCGGTGCAATTGCTATCGAGCGGGTGAATTCGACTTCTGGGTAGCGAGAAAATTGATCTGTAAGTACCATGGCATATTCTCCATTAGGAAACGGTCCGCAAAAGTCAAGTTCAACAACTTCCCATGGTTGTTGCGGGATCTTTGTCATTTTCGCCGGTTCAGTGTGGAACGTATTTGTTGCTATCTGACAGCTAAAGCAGGCTTGTACAATATTCTCGATCTGAATATTCATCGAGGGAAACCAATACTTGTTTCGGATCATTTCCTTCGTCTTGCTGCTGCCAAGATGGCCTTGCTTGTGCGCAACACTGATTATTTTCTTCCGCACCGCGTTGGGAGGGATGATCCTCTCACCTCGAAGTACTACTCCGTCTGCTTCATATATCTCCGTTCTCATATCGTAATATTGTTTCAAGTCCATGGCTGTGTTTTCCCAATTACCAGTTCTGATTACCTGAATGAGTCCTTGTAACTCGTTGTCGTTGCTAGTTTCTTCACGTATCTTATCTAATACAACGGCATGTTCGGTTGCGATCACAGCTCTTACATGGTGTTCTAAATGTGTCTCTTCGATATCTGGTAGTGGGTGACGGGATAGGTAGCCGGTCATGTTCGATTCCCCTGGTATGTGTATCATAACAAAATCTAAATGCTGTGTCTTCATCCTTAACCGTTCCAGTCTTGGTGGTAGTTTCGCATTTGGGCTATTGAAGATTGGTAATAACGGTTTATGATCCGTCGCTATCTGGAATTGTTGTGACCCAGCAAGGTACATTTGCAGTCGGTTTGTTGAGAATTCTACCGCAAGGGCTTCTCGTTCAATTTGGGCATACTTTCGTTCAGTCTCTGTCATGTCAGTGTTCTACTCACATAATGGATTGGTTGATACCCATGGGCTGTCTTTTGGAATAATCCGCCTCCGAGACCGACTGGACTTGCATCGCAGATAATAAGGATCTTCCTTCCGGTGTGGTATGGTACGAGTACAGGTGCTCTTGTCATTGCATTTCTCAGATCATCGAACGTCATCTGTTGCTCTTGATTCCATTTCGTTGCTCGTTATCCGCCTAAGTGGTTCTGACCTGCTGGAGAAATTTTCGATGAATCGGGACAGATATGTCATCATTTGGATAAACGATACCAACTCTTCTTTACTTTTCGGTCTTTCCATTTCCTGGATGGCTCTGATCTTGTTAGGACTTGGTCTCAGCCCTTCGCTGGTGAAGTAATGACCATGGAATTCTAGCGATGTTCGACCGAATTCACATTTCTCCTTTCGAAGCGTTATGTTGTGGATTGTGAGTCGTTCGAATAGTGTTTCCAGGTTCCGATTGTGTTCTTCCCAATCTTTACCTCCGACCATGATGTCGTCGCGGTTGTTTAAGACATGAGGTATGCCCGAGATTATCTTTGCGATCTCCGCATCAAAAAGATCTTGCTGTTCTTGCCACCGAATGCAAGTCTTTTGTATCTATAGTTCCCCCAGGGCGTTGAGAATGTCATTATCTTTCTAGATTCTTCATCGAGCGCGAATTGATGGTATCCGTGGTTCAGGTCGATTTTACTGAAGACTGTGCAGTCCTTAAATTCGTTTACAAAGTCTTCGGTGATGGGTGATTGTACGTGCCTTGTGCGTGCCATAGACTGATTTAGAATTCGGAGATCGAGACTCACTTGGATGTCCTTAGGATTCTTCGCTTTCGGTTGTACCACGAGAGGTGAACACCACCCGATTGCTTCTTGTTCGGGGACCTTCTCTATGATGTCACTTTCGATGAATTCGTTAATGCGCTGCTCCAGAGGCTCTAGTAAGTGATACGGCACCCGTCTTGGTTTCTGAGCTATCGGTGTCGCATCCTCATTCATGGGTAAATGGATATCAATAACTTTTCCGTCTCTTTCCGCCTTTCCTACTCCGTGGAATCTTCCTTCATACTTTCCAAGGATTTCTTCAAGTTTTGGGTAGGTTGCGTCTGCTTTCTTTACTTTGTGTGTATCTTTTTTCCTGGAGTTTTCTAAGTTTCCAGTCTCGTCGATGAGAACCATGCCTAAATTGGATAAGGTGGGTCTTCCGATCAGTGGCAAAGAATCCATTTTGCCCCTAATAACGATAATGCGTGTTCGTGTCTGCCTCGTTTGGTTTCTGATGGTCACAGAGCATTCCCCTAGTACCGGGATGTCTTGAAGAAGTGCTGGCAGCTTTGTTCTGGATTTCTTCAGCCGTATTTCAGATCTCGCTTTCTGGAGTCGATCAAATTGCTCTTCATCCATTATATTTGCATCCGATCCCGTGTCCGGTTCAATTTCTGTTGCCACATCATTGATCATTACTGTACACGATTTAGAAATTTTCTTGGCATTCAATCGAGTTGTTTGTCTGATTCGAAGGTGTTGGATGAAGTCTTCGTTGTTCGAGCTGTCACTAGAACTGATACTCGAGCTCTCCTCCCCCGTCCTCTCGACGTGTCGAATATTTGGTTTTCTGTGCTCTGGTTTAATTATAGTTGCTTTGGTCGTCTGGCTTCGAGTATTGGCGGCTTTTTGTTTCTCTTCTCTCTGATTTATTGTCGCGACGTTGATATTGAGAATTCTCCCTTCGCTCTTCGATACCGAAAATTCTGAATTGTCGCTCGATATTCTGCTTCCATTTGGCCCAACGAACGGCTGTATCGTTGCTGTCTCTCGTCAACTGAAATGAGCCGATATTTAAGTGTCGATTTATTATGGTCACGGCTGCATTTTGTGTTGCTCCTACAGCGCTTGTACTTGACTGGGCTTCAGCGATTTCTCCGTGGTTCATATTCTTGTTTATTGCACTTTATTCTCGTTATTTTTTGGGATCAAATACACTGAAATTTCGATTTATCCTCGTCGTCAATGTTGTGCTGTGCACATGCATGCTTTATTAATCTAAATGTCTTTACACTCAGGTACTATGAATATATGATTACATGTTTACGTGTTAGCAATACGTTACTGAATAATTAACAATTATAATTACACATTAAGTTATTACACTAGGGGGCGGATTTTGTTGTTGCCTGTGACATTCATAGATATCTTATATACACTAGATAGCGCATCTCTTTTATTAAAAATGAAGCCAAGAATATTCCAGCGGTTACCCCCATTTGAATAGATGGCGGCCATATTGGTCGTTCCCACTTGCTAATAA